>BROG01001050.1:0-155475 GCA_030159075.1 Atrina japonica | reverse complement strand
ACATGTGTGGGTGTATATTAATGTGTAAGTACATGTGTGGGTGTATTCATGTATGTGTGAGTACATATAGGATGTAAAATGTATATGTGTGAGTTTATGTGTGGGGTGTGTAAGTATGTGTTTGAGTACATGTGTGGGTATATACGTATGTGCGAGTACATCTGTGCAGTGTATAAATATATATGTGAGTACATGTGTAGGGATATGCCTACGTATATGTGTAAGTAGATGTTTGGTGTATACGTATTACGTATCATATGAAAGTTCTGATAATTTTTCAAAGGGATAACACTCACCAATTTAAAATGATAAGGAATTTGATATTATTTGCATTTATTTGTGTACTTGGTAAATTGCTTTACAAATCAGAGAATTATGATAGCTGTTAATTTTTTATCTAATATATTATACCTCTTCATAAATTCTAGCAATTTCATCGGACAATAAGCGTTGAGTATTTTCCACGGTCTCGGTCATTCCAGAGTTATATTCAGCAGGATGATATTCAATAAAAATATCACATGCGCAGAAATGGATGCGCGTACGGTTCGTTTGTTTTTCCTATGTCGTAATTAGGTGTAACCTCTATCGATACATGAATTGTGTAACATGCAACTGGAACCGAATTAAATGATTTGACAGAATTGATATATCATTATCAAATATATTTGCTGAAGTCAGCCAAACATAAATGCTCGTTTGAGGGGCTTACGATTCAAAAGCAAAGAACGGTTTGGGTATCGAAAGCAGTTTGTATTACGAACGTGATGAACTTACGCACACGACGTGTCAATTTTTGCATGAATATAGTATAAAATAATACTAGACCTACTGTTACAGTTTATTTTGTGTTTTAAGTAATTCAATGGATAATATATGCTTCAATACAGTGGATCGGTATAACATAATAAATATAACATTCCTGAGAGGGTGGTAGTGGAAATTGTCACCCCCTGGAAATCATTGTTAACCTCGGCTTCGCCTCGGTTGACAATGTATTTCCTCGGTGTGACAATTTCCACCACCACCCTCTCAGGAATGTTATATTTATATAATGTAATATACACCTTATTTGTTCCAAAGTGCCAAAAAAGTCTACCACTGACTCGCATTTTAATAAGATATAGACTGGGTTCTTTTACACTTTCTGTTGACAAATGCCTAGACAACAGGATGTATGTATACATTTATGACAAGAGGACATGTGTTATTAGGCAACTAAATGATTACATTGAAAATGTATACATTGTATGTCCTATAATATTATACGTTTTATTATACATTCTTTGAATGGATTTTTCTATGATAAAATCAAGTTATAAATTCAAAATTTTGAGTATAACATTAAGATAATTCAATACTCAAATAAATATTTAAACAATTTAAAAAAAGCATTCTCTGATCCGCACAAAATCAAAAACTGGGTAAGCATATGACAAGTGGTTGGGCTGCACAACAACTAATCCCATTTATAATGATTTGGCAAAGATATCACATATTCTGTTCTTCCTACCGTCAAAAATAAACATTTTACAACAAAATCATCTATATTTACAATAACTCTTGATCGGGATTCTTGAACCTTATGTATATTTTAAACATACGATTTGCTTTCAACTGCAATTTCCATGCTACAATATACGGAATTGTGCACCCACAATAAAAACACAGATTCTTACAGTTATTCTCAAATATCATTAATTTCTCAACAATATAAAAACCACAATCATATGATTTAATAACAATGATAATGATATATTGTTGATAATATTTGTTGTTATTGATTTTGATATTTATGAAGTTTATATTTTGTTGTAATAAACTATCTAATACATGAAATATTGTTCTATTCTTCATACACTGGCACACTTTTACTATACTGGTACAATGATACTGTAGAAGGTTCGATTTCTGCAGAACTTGACACAGAATCTACAGTAAATCAAAGTTTTTACTATAGTAAATCAAAGTTCTTACTATAGTTCTTACTATAGTAAATCAAAGTTCTTACTATAGTAAATCAAAGTTTTTACTATAGTAAATCAAAGTTCTTACTATAGTAAATCAAAGTTCTTACTATAGTTCTTACTATAGTAAATCAAAGTTCTTACTATAGTACTTACTATAGTAAATCAAAGTTTTTACTATACTAAAAACTTTGATTTACTATAGTTTATTGTAGTTACTATAGTTTACTATAGTAAATCAAAGTTTTTACTATAGTTTACTATAATTTACTATAGTTTTTTTTGTAAGGGTATGTTCTATATTTTTCCTAGATATTCGTGAGTTTTCTCTGTCTTATGATATCAAAACCAATCAGTCCGCGGACGCTAGACAGAGAAAACATTTGGGATGGTCTAGTTTGTTTTCATTTGCAAACTTTGTAGATATTGACTTAACAATTTGAAAGACATCTGATCACTGGTTCATGAGAAGACAATATCTAAAAGTGTACCAAGTTTTGGTCCTTTTTCGCCATTTGGGGCTCCAAACGGGACGACCGCTGTCCAGATAATAATGAGGCCTAATATATGCATTGAATTCGTGTAAATGTTTCTTCTCCTTAAAAATTAGGTGTGGGGGGGGGGGGTAATTTTTTCACGGGAGGACAAACAGAAATGTTGACGAGGGTCATTTTACTACGGCTATCCGGGTAAAAAAGTGACCCCGGGTATCATTTTTCACGTTACACCGAACAAAAATTATGTTGGATATGTGTAAACTTTTAAAGTCAAAGATAGATAACTCTTAAGAAATATGATATCATTCAAAATTATTTCTGAAATCGTAAATTATACACATCTTATATTTTCCCATGATATAGACTGTACGAGTTACCTCCCTTCGATAATAAATCTTCGCTTATGTATAAAATCTGGAGTCTGTACATCTCGCTATTTTCGAATTCGTCTCTTCAAACGAACATAAACGTACGATAGGGTGAAGAAAACAAGATGACTGTATGGAGGTCAAAGGAATCCAACTTAAAATTATTATTGATAATTTGGATAATCGATAAATAGTCATTCGCCGCCAAATGCGCGTGTAAAGACTTGTCTGATACTTCTATTCATACAAAGATGAATATTATATAAATACTATTCCTTCATGAACACTACTTCTCTCAGTTTTTGAAAATCCAGAGGTGAGAACTGAGAACAGGTGTCATGGAAGTGTAAGCGCCCCCTGTCGACCGGACACATCAACCGATTTGAACCACTATCGAACAAATCACCGAAATTCCATTCAGCGAAACATTGTAAATGCAAACAAGATCATTGAACCGACGACCTTAAATATTGCGAAATGTTGACATTCAATGTGAATACTGATATTTTTGTGACAACACGCTATCAGGAAGTAGTTTGCCTCTGTGTATGAAATGTTCATATGTTGAACACGCACTGACAATAGGGTAATTAACAAGATATAAACACAATACTCAGGCGAAAAGGGTTATTACTATATGAATGTGTGAAGCGCGTGTGCTTGATTCTGTTATGTCTTTAATTTCTAGTTTGTTGAAATATATCGCATTCATATTTGTATAAAACTTGTCATTATCTAAAATTGTCAAAAACGACGTCGATATATCTATACTCGGTTAAAGTATAATTTTAAATTGATTTGGTAAGCTAAGTTTAAGAATAAAACGACATGCGTCTTCTTAACCGTTTAAATTCCACATTGTACTAATTCGACTATGCCTGAATTTGCTTGTTTCCTTGGTGATTTTGATTATATACCTACATCACAATAATAAATAGAACCAAATGTTTAATTGTGATGTTTTCTCGCAACGTTTTAAACCATTATTCGATAGAATGATTTTGTATGGAAATAATCAATTAGTACAAGGATATTATAATATAATATGCTAATTCCAACATCAAATATTAGCTTCTCTTGAAAATCATTGATATATTCCAGTCGTTAGATCTTAATGGTATTTTGAATTTGGCATTTTTCCCTATAGCAATTTAAGGTACTCATATAGTCTGATTATCCGACCAGAATTAATAAAGTCTCAAAGAGGATCGAAGGTCTCTGGTTTTCAATATTTTCACAGAGGACAACCATTCTCATTACGGTAATTTGGAAGTCAATTTTGTAATAAAACGCGTAAATAGCTTTCTGTCATTGAGTGGTATATATCACATGCAAATACTTCTGGCCGATATTAAATGCATTTCCGCTTTTCTGATTCATGCGATGGTATTGAGTCATTGGTATGATATCAGATCTTTTATGGAATATTGAATCGTCATCAATAGCAAGCGTTTTACTAAAGCACAGTCTACAATATTGACAATCGAAATGGTATTGATCGGTCAAAATTGTTATGTAATTGGACATCCGTGTTTTGACTTCAACAAGTATTGTTTTTTGTTAGAGGAAATGTTGGAGGCAGGGCATGATACATTATCTGGCAGATGCGACATTAGTCCTTTGAGCTATTGGTGGAGATATTTGAATGACTGCTGAGGGACAATGTTGGTGCTGTAACTCGTTCACACTCGACAGATAGTGGTGGCAAAGTCTTTCGGCATGTATCAATGAATGGCGAGGTATTCCAAACATTCTTGTTCTATTTACGTTCACGTGTTTGTGATTTGTCATATCAAAGCTTTGTTTTAATTTATTGTTGTATTGATGTTTTACACCACATTCAACAAATATATCAATTATATGACGCTGACCAGTTTTTCCTGATGAATCAGAATCCGGTTTTGTTGATTCCATCTCTGGATTTCCAGAGGTCCGTGATTGTCCTACATTCACCAGTTTTGTAAAATATGTATTCTGGACATCCTGAAGATTAATACTTTGGTATCTGAGATTTTAATATTACAATGTACCTGGGGAGAGATCACCGGTCATTTTGACTATGATATATCGTACATAACTGGGTGGATGTTTTAGAATATCAGCTGATTTACAATGTTTCATTTCATAAACACAGTATTGATTTAAGTTTTGATAATAACTAATTTCTTAAACGTTCATTCGTTTTGTCCACATGTACTTAGCAACAATTGAGAATATCAAAACATCTAGTCCAGTATGCGAGAAATTGTGAATTTGTCAAACACTGTAATATTAACCTTCTCAACCCAACACACCACCATAGACTGGCCTTAAATAATATAAAAGTACATAACATAAGTCAAGGTATTTTTCTATGACAAAGCTTTCATTACTGTTGTAAGAAAATATATTAACTGTTAATCTTATAAAGTGATATCACTGTATCCATATCCTCAAGTTAATGGTTGGTGATTTCATTCGTTTACTGGACTTATTATACAATCATTTCATGGTATATGTAACAAGAGCTACGAAACTATTGCTTTGGAATCTGCTCAGAATGATTCAATTGAAGTATGCCATTAGTTGATAAGTGAGATAAAGTGTGACTAATTCTTCTGTGAATTCTATAGAAACCTTGCTATCAAGGCTACCTAACTGACCAAGGGGATTATTGGGTTTAGGATTTAGCCAGCAATGACGTCTCAGAAAATGAAAAAAATTGGAATTCAAAATATTACTAGACCTCCTTCTGCATTGTCTTTCGCTGAAACACGATTAATTATAACACAATCATTTGTCTGCCAGAATGTACGTTTGCGGAATAATTACTTTAATGTTTGAGAGCTGGACATGTCCTCTCGCGATTTTTCAAATTTCAAATTTTCTATGCCCTGTGACTTTGCCAGTCTTCCGGTTGGCAAAAAAAAATAGACGTCGTTATAGTAACTGATTGTTTCTTGAAGTCATTTCCCGGGAATCGGTATCATTTTGCCAACTTGAAGACTGGCAAAGTCACAGGACCACAGGTACTGCTAAAGGGTCTATAGATGTAGAGTTCCGAAACAAAAATGATACAAGGCCAAAAATAAAGTAAATTTAAAGGGTCATTAGCTGTGTTTACCCCCAAATATATATTCTGATTTTTTTCTACTTTTACTACCTGTACTTGATGTACAATAACAAAAATGAGCAATACACAGGCATATGGAATCTTATATTCCAATATATTTTGTAAAAAAAAAGGGCTGGCCCAATGTGGTATGCATATACAAATAGTAAAGCTGAGTTAATCAGTAATGTCAAACCTGGATTTCTCAAGCAATTTTCACAAAATATATAGGAATTTAAGGAATTTTATATCTGTGTTTATCTCTTTTTTGTTATTGTATATCAATCTAAGAAGTAAAAAGAAACAAAATATAAAAAAACACAACTAATGTTCCTTTAATGTTTACGCTTGGAGTCGTCGTTTAAGAAGTTTTATGGTCGATACGGGGATCTTGTTAAACATTATGAAGTCCCCCTCTCAGAAATTTTAGATAGTATTCTTGAGCACGGCCACAGACAGTGACTCCCTTTCATCAATTCTGCTTTTCACCGAACTTGACCTTATCACCAAACTTGACCTTTTCACCGAATTTGACTAGAAAGGTTTCCATGGAACGTTTGCGACGGGTGTGGCATGCCAGCAGAAGACGCTGACTCCTTCCGGACACCTGGTCTTATCCCGTTTGGGATTCGCAATTGTTCTTCATGTTGAGACCATTTACACATCTAATTCGTCGTGTTATAATGGACTTGAGTTTTGATTATCGATTGGTACTTCTTCAATTTTACTTCCTAAATCCGTCTAAGAGTAACCACTGTAAAAAGGTGACAGTTTTAGGATTAGATGAGTTTAGAATTTAAAAAGTTCCATCCATTCGAAATATTACTTTAGTTTAAAATAATCAGCTGGTACCGAAATACCAAGTACAAACAGACCCTTGGTTAGTGTTTGAAATCCACAAAATAGACTTGTAGTGCTTGTAAACTTTCCCAATTTAAACTTTGCTAATTTGTGAGGATACACGGACTTATTATAGCACATACCTTTTGAATGGCTTATACTTATTTAAATAACCTGCGCAGTGATGGGTAATTTAAGTAATTATCTTAGCAGCAGCTGAACAGGTGATAACTAATATGTCTCTTCTGGCATCCTAATTTCAGGAATATTCTAAAAGGTTTTTCTCACAATGTATCCGACAACTTGGAAAATGCTGTAAATTTAGGCATATTTTGTATGGCACAATTAAATAGTGTTTTTCCCCTTAATACCCTCTCCCTTTTCCTTGATCCGCCAATGTAAATTATATAACAACATTTTGCAGTTATTTTCTAAGGATATTTCTATATCATCCATATAATTTTACTAATAGTGAACTTGAACCTACTTATGCTGCATAATTAGCTTTACCGGACGTTGTTTCAGAAAGAAAGAGGAACGAACGATACGAAACAAAAGCTAAGGAAACACACTGGTAAACCGCAAACGTCCTGATCCATTTATATTTAACTAGGATTCATAAATGTCGAAGAGAGAGAGAGAGAGAGAGAGAGAGAGAGAGAGAGAGAGAGATAGATAGAGATATTATATTTTCTGTTAATGAACTGAGGTAGGAACACTAAAAGGGGAAAACGGAGGGAAAGGTTCATTTTTTCTTGTTTTGAAAAAAAATGCAGATTTAAAATTGAAGCAAAAGTTTTTAAAAGGAGGTATTCCTTAAATTAGTATATATATCACGTTCGTACATTAAAGTGGTAATGTGATCGAATCTTTGTACTTGGAAATAAGGAGATGGATGAACATGACAAAAATTAATTGATTAATTGCTCAGTTTACCATAGTTTTACCATTATGATATAGGTCTAAAGAATAATTGATATACAAGTTTGAGAGACAGTGTGAGAGTGAGTGAGTGAGTGAAAGAGAGACACTACACGAAAGTGACTAAATTAAATAAAATTAGATAAAAAACAAAATTAAAATGGCGAATTCAGATAAATGTTGTTATAAGTGGACAGGGTGTTAGAAAATCGTTAAATCACATTACACAAGAATTTAATACATCAAAAGAATCTCTTATTTTTAATTATAAATTCTTGAACAGATAAAGATATATTCTTACTTAAATCAAACACTTTTCATTCATCACCGGTATTCCTCAAATTGGAGGTAAATTCTCACCCCTGCTTTTGACTCCCAAAGTTATCATCAGATATGATATATGTTTCTTTGAACTATGCTTAGTTTGTTATCTATAGCTTTTTTTATTGCCCAAACGATTAGCCTTTTGATTTTCCTACATCCTTACCATCCAGAGTTCTAACATGGCTCACTTTATGGCATTTCAATATGCTTTCACAATACCCTTCAGTTTCCATCCTGCTGGGGACACCCACTAGCCAGTGATTTTTATATGCGGAGATATGAATGCTTCGCGACACAGAATACAGTTGATAGGAGACCCCCATCTTTATGGTTTAAGGATAAAAAAATCCCTCTCACATATGGATTATCTAAGGATTGTTTTTCGTTTTTTTAAAAAAAAAACCATGGAATATACATGCAATGAATCTTTTCAAAAATTGAAAAACAATCCTTATATTTATATATATATTACCATTTTCTGTGAATCTGTATTCATATGGATTCGAAATTCATTCTATATAATTTACTTTTCGGAGGGGGGAGGGTTATATAAAGTAACAGCTGATCAGTTGTGTGTCAAGCATTGAATATAAATGCAACCGATCTGTATACTTGCAATGAAGGAATGTAAATATTTCAAGACGAAGATGGAGAAAATCTCAACCATTTGGACAACATTTCTAACGAGTTAGTCTAAAACATCAAAACTATAGACAGCCTAAGCCGAAGTGGAACAAATGCGATATGAAAAAATGACAAGTAGACACAGAAGAATTTAGTATATAGAATATCTTGTACAACGACAACACGTAAACCAGGAAAAGAGATCATATCGCTTGTGCAACCAGACTTCCATCTATCCCTAAATTGAAAAGGGTGATTTCTGGTACTAATTTCACACAAAATATTACCAATACTCGAAGAAACAGAAAGACCATAATATGTATTTCTAGGAGCTGGGTATGCATAAAAAGATTGTTTCCTACAAAATATGGAGGGTTAGAAATAATGTGTATTTAGACAATATAATGAAGATAAGACAGAAAGGGGACATAGGAAAATACCGAGTTGTATACATAACGGCCAACCTCAGCAGCTACCAACCATTGCAGTATACACACTCTTTGGGTAAAATCAACTTTACTGAAGAGAAATATACCGCTATGTTTTTGTTAACGTGGTAAGAAATAAAGGCATAAAAGCTAAGTTTCGAAGTCTCGGATTATCCATTATTATTCTAGATTTTTCTTACTAGTCCTACGTAACTTTCGCATTTTGTTAGCTGTCGATACTTCCGGTTTTGTTGTGTACACTGGGTACCAGTACTGATGAAAGATTTCATAAAGTAAATCAAAATACCACATTATTCCACTTCTGGTAAATCATTCTGACGTTTACATCAATTGGGTATTGTCATCAATCTGATTAAAAATTAACTTCCATCACCAACGAGTAGAGCCTATTTGAGAACACAGGAAAGAACGCATGAGCAAAAACCTTCGAAATAGCAACCAACACTTTCTGGACTGCACATTGTAAGGAAGAAATAAAACATCTTAACTACAGCTGCAGGAAAAGTCACTCAACATATGGGCCAGTGGCGGGAGCATCTAGCTAGGGTGATAGCACAAACGTACAATCAAGAATCAATCGGAGCGAAGTACAACAAATCCGGATCTGATGGAACTTGTCCTATGTGGAAGAATGGGAGGGAGGATACAAATGACTTAATGTTCTGATGCACAAGTTGAAATAAAGTGTGAATAAACAATATCATGAAACCTAACATGCATTAGGAAGTACGGCACACAAAAGACATTATAAATTGGCGTGAGATGCTAGAACAATTTTATATCTTAGATCAAACAGCTGAGTCTAATATTAGGCTTACGATTAAATTTGAAAAAGACGGAATAAGTGCATTTGGAAAGTCTGAGCGGAAAAAAACTGTTAAATTTCTAGAGGTATAACTAATAAATTATTAAATCTGATAAATCGAAGCGGATTTCAACAAACGCAGATGACGTGGAAGGGGAAGTAACTACATTACACAATCTAACCGACAGTTTATTTTCATAATATTGAAGTCGGATTTCAGTAAATTGAGATTTTCGAATTTCTAATTTTCCGTCAATAATGTAAAATGTTATTTAACTTATTTCTGTTTGCCAATTATCATTACGATGACATCATTGTTTACTGTAACAAGATCATTCAAAAGGTTTCATTGAATCCCGTTTTACCAACATAATTATAATCCTTCTGTGAAAAATCCAATTTATAAGAAGTTATTTTTTATATTAATACAGATCCTTCTGTAACATGTGTGAGCATTGCTCACTGTTTACTTTCACATCTAATTATACCCTAATGACATTGCAGTGATAAGTTGGATTTCATTAAAAACGGAGAAACCAGATTTTCAGTTATGGAGTTTCCACGTATTTTGAATTGATTTCCAGTAGTGTATAATTGACCAGAATTTTCAGCGATTCTTTGATTAACTGAAACCTTATGATCGTAGATCGTGTTCCACATACCTTTAAACAGGCAAATCACAATATTTAATCAAGCGGTCTCATTGGCTCAGCTTATTAGAGGGTTTGTAGGGATTGCTCTGACCGAATAAATATTGGCGCCAATATATTCGGTCACACAATCAAATAATTTGGAGCAATGTCTTTTCCGAGACTAACCGAGAGTTGAATCTGACAACGTACAACCTCTATAAGACTTTTGGAATAAGACTTTTCCAATCTTAATTTTCTATATTGATGTATATAATCAAAAATTGGTTTACCTAGACGAACAGATCTTATATTTTTCAATATTTAAAAACGAAATGTCAAGTAAACCAAGTTTGATATAATTATTACTTTTAAATCTTTTAATTCGCTCTGTCTATTTGCATAATTATCACTTTATACCTTGGTACCGTGACACGGTAGGCGTGGCACGTTAAAGACTCATTAGCTGTGCATTAGCTGTGTTTTGTCTTTAAAACAAAATTGCCCCCTTTTTACTACTTAGATCTATATACAATAACAATAAAGAGATATACACGGGCATAGAAATTCTTTATTTCTTATATTTCTGAAAATAGCTTTCGAAACCCAGATTTAGCACTTTTTCAATTGCAAGTGGTCAACTCAACCTTACTATTTGTATATTAATACCACACTGGACCTGACCTTTTTTCACAAAAATTATAGGAATATAAGATGTTCTCTGCCTGCGTATAGCTCTTATTTGTTATTGTACATCAAGTACAAGTAGTGAAAATAGAACAGATCGTAATAATTTTTGGTAAACACAACTAATGTCCCTTTGATACATTATTGTCAATCGATAACAAAGTCAAGATTTTCCTGAAGCTGGTGACATTTCCATAGAAATTAAAGATTCTTAGTGGGATGAAAAAAACAACAACAATAAAACAACAAACAAACGCATATGCATAAGACATTTGATTTTTCTTGTTACAAACACTGCCAACAAAAGGTCATAGTTCATGTCTGTAGATATCAGAAGTTCCTTGTATTGCACGGACATCTTTTTAAACTATACTCTTATTGGTATCAATGAGAAGTATAAAGCAATTAAGTAATTGGGGTAACTATTTACGGTGCAACTGGAAATTTCGCTCCCGATTAATTTTCGCCTTTTTCACCCGTTGATAAATTTAAAATGAAAGCGAAATTTTCAGCTAAAACACCGAAGCACGGACAAACATGACATCTGTCATGTTGTGAATTTTGAATTTACTTGGTGGGTGTAAATACATAATTTTCAACATGACAACAATATGACACGTCCATGAGAATATCGTTATATACGGGGAAATTAAGACGGGTGAATATGTTTTCTGTCGAAAAATGGCGAAAGTAACCAGAGGCGAACATTTTACGATATACAGTATATATTGCTACGACAAAACATGATAATTAAAATATAAAGGTCATAGGTCATGTTTGTTTGTATAACTGTACCACTGTTGTGTCGATGAAGCATTTGTAAGTCCAGCCTCCACCATATTGCTATTTTTTTTTTCTTTTTTTATTTATTTATTTATTTTTTTTTTTATTTTTTTTTGCTGTCTAGTATGCTTATAATATATTTCGTCCAATTAGTTTTACCGCTTTTAGAATAAAAATGACGCTGGCTTGTAAATGGTTAGCGTAATCTTCGGGCCAAGCAATTCTCATTTCAAACTTGCATTTATTAAGTCTCTGTAGTTTTGTTTTGATTGAATTTTTTCTTTTTTGTTTTGTGTGTTTTTGTTTTTTGGGGGTTTTTTTTGTCTTTTTTTTTGTCTTTTTTTTTGTTTTTGTTTTGTTTTGTTTTTTGTTTTTGCTTTTTTGGTGGGGTTTAAGACACACTCAACAATTTAAGTTATATGATGGCGACCAGTTTTCAATGGGATACCACGGACCTTATGGTAAACTGTCAAATATGTGAAGGTTATCCTATCTACTCCGTTACTTACACAGTAGAAACGACTTAAAATACGATGCTCTAACCATTCTCCCTAGAATTTTATAGTTAATAAGCGTGATACTGGTTATACAGAAGTTTGTATTATTATCTATATCCTTGTTAAAAGTTTATAGGGTTTTAATTTCACGGGTTGTAATTTTCACGTGCTTTTTCTGTCATGGAAAGATAGCTGGTTTGTTGATTTCGCAGATCAGAGAGCAGCATATTTGCTACGAATTTCAGGGCTAACTCAGTTTTAATTATCTTGATCTAAAAATGGAAATTGGTCTGACTAAGTTTCCTGAGTAATCCACAGGTATTGAGTGCACCTATGTTTTTTATTGATTGATCTAATTAACAGGTAAGTAAAATGTATCTGCCGAGTAGAATGCCTGATCAGCAGATGTAGTAACAGTGGTATTGCCTGATGAATTTTTATCTACGGTGATCTATTACTGTCATCCACATAGCAATCTTAATTTTACGAGGTAACGTAGTCAGATCGTCTAGTAATGAGTCTGACTCAAAATGGCGGACTGCCTTACAACTGTAATTTGCATTTGAATAATTGTCTTGAATACAGTGAATCCTTCGTACCATTTTTCATTGGATCATGAATAACTTCAATATATTAATATTTGATGCGAGACATACCCGTGTTAAATCGCTAAATACCCATGTTAGATCGCTTAAAGGGTCGAAATTTGGTGATCTTTGATTTCTTTTACTTTTAATCATCCGCTCGAAAATTGATTGTTACATTTTTTTTTTATAGGAATAGATATTTGCAAAATAAAATTGACACTTAGTTTATCAATCATAGTTATATATGAATAATTGTACAGAAAATATGAACTCAACAATAATACACACACGATGAAGGTATTTCTACGATATCCATTAGTGTTGTACACGTGTCCATGTGTTTGTTATTGTCAATCTTGAAGAATTCCTGCGATTCTGTCCAAACTACTACTCTAAATACGCAGATACTGTACGTGTACTTATTTTAGTGGTATTCTAATATTAGCGCCTTTCGCGCTCAAGTCATTGCACTAATTCAAGTGCACCGCTAAAATTTATCCATCCTGACATTCTTTCTACACCACAAAACTAAAAAAATATAATTGCGCGAATTCAAAATTGCGCTAATAAGTCTATACCACCTTGAGAGCACTAAAATATGAATGCGCTAAATTAAATATACATACAGATAGCTATCATTGAAAATGCATGTACAGTTCATCGTTTTAAATTTACTACAGAATGCGCTCAATCAATAAAGAAATGTAAATGAAGAGAAATACCAAAGAAAGTGTTTCTTGAGCTAGTATATTTAGACTTAATTACTAAGTGAAACATGACCTTAAATTTATACGCGACTTACTGTTGAATACAAGAGAAATATCAATCGATGTTTACTCTGAATCACTTCACTAAGATGTTATTTAATTAGAGCTGTGTCATGTTGTAAATTTTGAATTTCCTGGTTGGCTGTAACAGCTGTATCGTTCGTCACCTCATTTCAGTCCCACTCAAGAATCTTTCACTCATATGGAGACGACACCAAATGCCGGTGAAGGGCTTCAAATTTTGGCCTATGCTCAGCAATCACAGCCATTGAGCAGTGAGGGTTCTTTAACGTGCCGACACCTACTGTGACACAGACCTCGATTTTTACTGTCTAATCCGAAGGACGGGAAACCAACCTGCCGCCGACCGGACTCGAACTCACGACCTCACGATCAACAGTCGAGCGCGCTACCGACTGAGCCAGGTTGGCTCCCCATTTAAGAAATAAGACAGAAAGTGAGTTGTAAGAAACGAAATAAGGTATAATGAGAGTATCAAACTGACGTTTTATCTTCCATATGATCTTTCTTGCAATTGACGTTTATTTAAATTCCTCGAAACCTGCTGATATTTCGTTATAATTCTCAAAGGTATGCGTAAAAGATGCGATGGTGATGCAATTCGTAATTAAACTGTCAGAATCTTGTAGCGAACGCCAGACTGAAAATAGAATCTATGTCTGATATGACTGCATCTATATAGAACATGTAGATTGCTAAGATGTGCAGTACTTACCATATATCTCTCATTATATTGTTTTCTCCATGGAACAGGAAATCAGATAAAAATAGGTACAAAAATGAAATTGATAAAAGCATTGAAAGTAAATGTTTGATGAGTCTCTGATCTTTTTGCCTTTGATTATATAAAATGTAATTTAGTTTATCTATGGTTTAACGTAAGCAAATGAGGTTGCCAAAACTGAGTGTTGAATGAATACTCAGATTACGACATCAACCTTTACTCTTAAGACAAATTATAGATAAGATTTAAAATATATTTCACAATGATTGCATTGGAATTTATGATGTGTATGTATATATACAAAAATGATAAAAGAGGTGGAGGTAAAAGGAACAAGTGCAAAGAATAATGATAAATGATACAAAAATACAGGTTAGAGGATATAAATAATTTCAAACAACATTTGGTTGTAAAACTATGCTTTTGCGCCGGTCATTCTTGAATACTTCAAAATTGCAAATTTCATAATTCTAGCAAATGTTGTCAAAATGTTGGTCATAGCTGAGATCAAATTGATATAAAACAACTTTAAAAATCGGGTTGAAATATGAGTTCATTTCAGGTCTAAAAAGAATATATTTTTACATTCGTTTGACTAAAACAAATTAGAATATGACATGAATCCTCGTGAAAAAAATAAGTTTCTGCATGACTTCGGTTTTACTGCAGCTTTTGATAGATGTTTTCAGGTTTTTGTTTCATTCATAAAAAAACCAAAATTTGTCTGGTAGAGAAATTCCACTGCCTCTGCCAATGTGTTTCGTATGGTATTTCAGAATGTGATACATTTAAAAACTTTAAATGCAGTTTTTACTGTTAAATAAATTACGTCTGTCAACCTTTGAGGCGATTTATGGCTTCAATATCTTTAAATCTACAAAACAGATTTGGCATATTTGAAAATATGAACCAGAGAGAATATCAATTTTCATACATGAATAGATTGGCCGCTTTCTTTGGAGTTAAAATTACATGCAGTCAAATGACCTGCAATGCGTTTAACGAAAGATCGTAAATCTTAGACTTGGTCTTCGGACCACACTTACGACCGTTTTACGAAAGGTCGTAAAACTTGGACTCGGTCTGAGGGTCACACTTACGACTTGCGACCCGTTTACGAAAGGTTGTTAATCTTAGACATGGTCTTAGTCACACTTACAATTTGTGACTACGTTGTCCACATTTGTTCTCGATAACCGTTCGTCGAATATCTTAAGAACTCTGAGATATTGTAGCTCCAAATTTTTGTAAGAATTGTTTTGTTTTTAGATGAAGGGGTCCAATGTCCATTTAGAGTACAATTTATTTGGGAATCAAAGTGGATGGCTCAACACACAAACCTCTTGAACATTGATGGCATGTTTTCAGTGATATGGGCATGTGGTCTTCAGAAATAATAAATGCTCAACAAGACTTATGTTGATGACACGGTTAAAAAAAATCATTAATGACCTTGACCTGTAGGTTCCAATATGTTATAACCTGCGAACCATCAGTGGTATGGGGTCACCATGATTTATGATAGCTGATTAGAAACCATGTATTGGAGACAAATGCAAAAGTTATCGATAACATAGACCTTTGACCACAAGTATTAGATCCATTATTATTATTTGGAACCGTCAGTTGTAGAGGTATGTTGTCTTTAAGATTGGTGAATGCTAACTAGATACTGTACATATAAATTGATGACGAGTTCTAAGGTTTTTGATGACCTTGACCTTTCGAATTAAATATATAATTATCCTTTACAAACTTCAGTGATGGCGTCATGGACTATGCATGTATATTCTTGACTGGTGTCAAGAACAACAGGAAAGATGTCAAGAACCACAGGAAAGATGTCAAGAACCACAGGAAAGATGTCAACTGGAAAGGTTTCAAGAACCCTTGGAAAGATGTCAAGAACAACAGAAAAGATGTCAAGAACAACAGCAAAGATGTCAAGAACAGGAAAGATGTCAAGAACCACTGAAAAGATGTCAAGAACCACTGAAAAGATATCAAATACAACAGAAAAGATGTCCACATGAAAGTTTTCAAGAACCATAAGAAAGATGTCAAGAACAATAGAAACGATGTCAGGAACAACCGGAAAGATGTCAAGAACAACTGGAAAGATGTCAAGAACAACAGGAAAGATGTCAAGAACAACAGTAAAGATGATAAGACCCATTGGAAAGATGTCAAGAACAACAGGAAAGATGTCAACTGGAACGTATTCAAGAACCATTGGAAAGATATCAAGAACAACAGGAAAGATGTCAAGAATCACCGGAAAGATGTCAACAACCACAGGAAAGATTTCAAGAACCACAGGAAAGATGCCAACTAGAAAGTTTTCAAGAACCATTGGAAAGATGTCAAGAACAACAGGAAAGATGTCAGGAACCAGCGGAAAGATATCAAGAACCACTGGAAAATGTCTAGATCCACAGAAACGATGTCAAGAACAACGGGAAAGATGTTAAGAACCACTGAAAAGATGTCAAGAACAACAAGAAAGATGTCAAGAACAACAGGAAAGATGTCAAGACCCACTGGAAAGATGTCAAGAACAACAGGAAAGATGTCAACTGGAACGTATTCAAGAACCATTGGAAAGATGTCAAGAACCACAGGAAAGATGTCAAGAACAACAAGAAAGATGCCAAGAACCACCGGAAAGATGTCAAGAACAACAGGAAAGATGTCAACAACCACTGGAAAGATGTCAAGAACAACAGGAAAGATGTCAAGAACCACCGGAAAGATGTCAACAACCATTGGAAAAATGTCAAGAACCACTGGAAAAATGTCTAGAACCACAGAAAATTTGTCAAGAACAACAGGAAAGATGTCAAATACCACTGAAAAGATGTCAAGAACCACTGGAAAGATGTCAAGAACAACAGGAAAGGTGTCAAGAACCATTGGAAAGATGTCAAGAACAACATGAAAGATGTCAACTATAAAGTTTTCAAGAACCATTAGAAAGATGTGAAGAACGACAGGAAAGATGTCAAGAACCACCGGAAAGATGTCAAGAACAACAAGAAAGATGTCAAGAATCACTGGAAAGATGTCAAGAACAATAGGAAAGATGTCAAGAACAACATGAACGATGTCAAGAACAACAGGAAATATGTCACAGGAAAGATATCAAGAACAACAGGAAGGATTTCCAGAACAACAGGAAAGATTTCGAGCACCACAACTCATCAATTGCTTAGATATTTTTATAAGTAGAACTTTTTAATCGCTGTCTACGTACCTATGGCGGCAGGTTGGTTTCCTGTCCTTCGGATGAGACAATAAAAATCGATTTCCCGTGTCGCCGTAGATGTTGGCACGTTAAAGAACCCTCACGGTTCAATGACCGTAAGTGCCGAGCATAGGCCAAACTTTGAAGTCCTTCATCGGTATTTGGTGACGTCTCCATATGAGTGAAATATTTTTGAGTGGGACGTTAAACAACAATAAAAAAGAAAAAAAATGTACCTCTGGCTAGAGTTTCATGGAAGTAAAAGCGGTCTGTCATAACAGGTTCAACTGAATATTTTATAAACATATAGCAATGGACCAGTGACACAACTTATACAAAATAATGATGTCGTTAAACCCACAAGGAAGCTGGGTCAAATTTACCTGTAACATGTTTAATGTAGACCTTTAGAGATAAAATGGCAGCCATTTCTGTCATGTTGGTTGATATTACAGACTTTTACATTTTTTCTTTTGTCATTCATTATCAAACAGTGACATTTATATAATTTAACTACATAACACAGATGCATACTGATTACTAAATCCGTGAGCACACTTATCTATTGGGAATGAAATTGCCATTTGATTGGTTGCCATGGTGAGTAATATTTTGCTCCGACAAATGAATTTTTGTTCATTAAATTTTCAGTTTTGACAATGAAAATATCCTTAATGTCACTGAACAAATATCACATTATATGTTTAATTTGCAAGGTTTGTATCTTGTTCTTGTTTGTTTGGTTCCTTTTTTAGGCCTATGTTTGATTTCTAAATGATATTTCTCTGAAATGGTCGGGAACCAGTAGCCGGCTATGGTGTTATTTTGTCTTTTGAAAGTACCACGGCAATATTTTTTTCTTCTGTTTGAGAGAAAATGTCCATCATTTGGTGAATTATCTAAAAAAAAGTATGTGTTGTAAATAGCCGAAATCATGCAATAGCCGGCTACTGGCCATAGTCCCTGGTCCCTGAACAGTAGAGATGAAAAGACCAGAGACATTTACATGTCTCTGAAAAGATTGGTATAAAAATGTCGTATCAAAATTAATATGACTTCACATCATATTTCCAGTCTACGGTCTCTTATAATTAAAAAAAAAAAAAAAAAAAAAAAAAAAAAACGTTGATGCATACGATCACCGGTCCGGTGTAACGTGAAAATTTTTTTGTCGTGGAAATGCTACCCGGGGTCACATTTCTACGATAGAAATGTTACAATGTATCTGGGTTGCCATAGAAAAATGACCCGCTTCAACATTTCTGTTAGTCGTCCCCCAATGAAAAACTATCCCCCACTATATTATAAGGAAAAGAAACAATGCATATATTAGGCCTAATATCTTTATTATCTGGAAAGCGGAGAACCCGCTTGGACCTTCAAAGGCCAAAAAGGCCAAAAACCGTGTTGTACTGGTACACATGTAAATCTCGTCTTCCCATGAACCAGTGATCAGATGTCTTTCAGACTTTGTATGCATTATAAGTGAGTAAATATCTACAAAGTTTGCAAATGAAAAGCAAATTTTCTCTGTCTAGCGTCCGCAGACGGATTGGGTTTGACGAACGTCTAGGAAAATACGAAGAGTTAAACATGAACATCTATTTTCATGAATGTGAAAACTATCATTTCATAGGTTACATGTATTTATATGTTTGTGCCAAAAATATCTTTTACTATAATTTTAATTCGATCTGTTTGATCTTTTGTTAACACATCAGTAAAAAACATAAATATACATTAAATTGTTCTCCAAAAATGTTGTTTTTTTCTGTCGTTTTTCTGATAGAAAAATATTGTTTTGGATAAGTTTGGACGCTAAACATAAAAAAAATAGAATGGTCTAATATTCTGGCTACTTTCCCATGACTTTTTGTTTATTGTTGTTTAACGTCCTACTCAAGAATATTTCACTCATATGGAGACGTCACCAAATGCCGGTGAAGGGCTTCAAATTTTGGCCTATGCTTGGCACTTACGGCCATTGAGCAGTAAAGGTTCTTTAACGTGCCGACACCTATTGTGACACGGGACCTTGGTTTTTACTGTCTCATCCGACAGACAGGACACCAACCTGCCGCCGGCTGGACTCGAACTCACGACCCCACGATCAAGAGTCGAGCGCGCTACCGACTGAGACGGACAAAAATCTTGAGCGAGATGTTGTGATCATCAAACGAATTAAGGCTGTTCTCAATCACTGAGCCATCACGTGATTCCGTATCCTGAAATCTTACGTGGTATTTATACACTTATCCAAATTTATACATATAGGACCATTACATGTATTCACTTTTCCCTCCTTGAGCACTTCTCTAAATCCGTAGAAAATTTACCCGGAAACCGGCTCATTTTCGTACAGGTCTGGGTCAATTTTCTACAAGTGCCCGTGTATGATTTCTACGTAGAATATTGACTTCGGGTAGATCTAGTTTTTCTATGCGGGTCACTTTTCTACATTACACCGGCTCCTTCTAACATTCATCGGGTTATGTTTTGTCCTATTCGCCTAACTTGGTGGGGCGGAGTAAAGTTTTGATTATCATTCGGATGATTCTATTTACATTTCGGTTAAGGTACTGGTAGGCCCTTCGGAATATTTCTGTTTTATTTCCCACCGGTTACAACGTAGGTATGGTGAATTAGTCTGGACAGTTGCTCTTACAAAATTAATGTAGTTTAAGTGCCGTTATGAGGCATGGTTAGGCTTACCTTAAAGTTAAACTCGTCCGGGTCAAGGTAGAGTTAACGAGACTATCGTGTCAGATTGGACTAGACTGACATCGTCTTTGAGAGTCTGGTAGGTATAGGGCTATGTAGATCAAGTGTCTGGAAGCTAGAAGATGTGTCTTCAAAGTTCCATTTCAGATTCTCTGATAGATCTAGGTGTACATCTCTCCTCACCATCTAACCGATTTTTGTCTTGCAATATATCAAACAAATTTAAAATACTACTTAGACTAATAGGGCTTAGTGGGACATACAAAATCTATCTAAAAAGTTTTAGGCCTAAATACACGGGCACTTGTTCAGAAAAATTAATTTGGGTGGAAGGGGGTGTAATTACGTAGTGTAGGGAATCAGTCTCGACCCCCATTGAATGATTGATAGAAACGAGTGCCTGTGTGTTTCTTTACACATAAGTTAACATGACCTAATCAGGAAGTATTATATAATATATAATATATAATACATACAAAACCGGTACTGGAAATGTTAACTCGTTTCCTAGTCATTAGTGACTTCCCCTCATGTATCTGATAGAATATGTTGACATATTTATCCTGGTCTATTTGTTACTATTTGATCAGGATTCAGGTTGGATTATCTAGCACACTCAGGTCACTGTATACAATATTGTCTATATTTGTGTCAGCTGAATTATCCATCAGAAATTTGTAACTTGAGATACTATTAGTTCAAGACTGGTATGTAGGGAGGAAAATGTAATGGAACTTAAAGTAAGTATTTATAGGCCAATTATTGGTTCTAGATAGAGAATTAGGGAAGTAAACGTAAGTATCCATGTCGTTGGTTCTAGATAGAGAGGTACACAACCTTCGTCAATCCCTGGTACACATACTTGCCAACATTTGAAAATTTTCATGGGGGAGACAATGCGACAAAAATTTCCAGAGGTTAGCCAGACCGCCCACGACCAGTGTTCAAAGGTTCTTTTTTCACTAAATGTCTATTTCTCACAATCTATTATCAGCGATATATAAAGCTTTATATATCGCTGCTATTATAAAGTATTTTTTTAAACTTATTACTTGTATAAATATAAAAATTAAAATATGTCAGTTAGTTGTTATCAATCAATATGTAAACTAATTTATGTATTTCAGTTGTGAATTTTATTGCATTATTAACCTATTATATAGATGAGTCTTTCTTTTTTTTTTTTTTTTTTAGAAAAAAAGTATATTTTACATGTATACTATTGAAGGGGAAATCACAGTATATTCTTTTTTGTCAAGTATACTCAATGGAATCAATGAATTTACTGTGAATTCATTTTTGTTTTTGTTAATTTTACTGACACTTTAAAATTTTCAAAGTATAGTTAGAGATAATCTATCTTTCATCGATCGGGTTTAGTGTTGCCCTGATAATTTACCATATCAGAAGTAAGGGTAAATGGCGGGAAAAACGGCAGAACCTTACTCGAAATGAGGCATTTTCAGTGGAAATTAATCAATATACTGTAAATATTTTTTGGTTTTTCTTTTGTCTAATTTGATATAAATTCCAGAAATTATTGTTTGATAACTTATTTCCCCATTTGAGGCATCGTGGCTGCCGTTGGTACTCCATGACAGCATTTAGTCACTCCCACAACACATCGCTAAAACCAATCAACCAACGACGAGGGGTACAAACCAGACTCTGATTGGTTACAAAACTTTTTTCAAAGTTAGTATATTGTTCCACGTGGTGGAAATCTTGCATGTCATTTTTCAAATTTCGGGACATTTATCGTTTTTGGAAGGAAATATTAAAAAATTTGGGAGAAAGATGTGGTTTTTAAAAGAATGATCGGGAGGTCGGGAAACAGGGCCAAAATCGGGAGTCTCCCGCGGAAATCGGGAGAGTTGGCAAGTATGGGTACATGTATCCATATCATTAGCTCTAGAAAGAGGTAGGAGGTAAACATAAGTATCCGTATCATTGGTATTGGCTAGAGAGGTGGGGGTAAACATAAGTTGGTTTAGCCCCCCCCCACTTTCAATTTGCTTCCGACGCCTATGTTAAGTATTCATATAATCATAGGTGGGAGGTCGAATAAGTATCCATATCATTGGTATTGGCTAGAGAGGTGGGGAGGTAAACATAAGTATCAATGTCGTTGGATCTAGATAGAGAAGTGGGAGGTAAACTCACTCGTTCTAGATAGAAAGATGGGTAGGTAAATATAAGTTATATTAAGATAAAGTATCCATATCATTGGTTCCAGCTAGAGATGTTGGGAGGTAAAAATAAGTATCCATATCATTGGTTCTTGATAGTGATGTGAGGTAAACAGAAGTATCATAATTATGTCAATATCATTGGTTCAAGATAGAGGGGGGGGGGGGGCAGTAAAATTAAGTGTCAGTATTATGACATTGGTAAATATAACTACCCGGTATTGGTATATATTGAAGAGATAAAGAGGTCAGAGTAAGAATCCATATTATTAGCCCTAGATAAAAATGTGGGAGGTAAATGTAAGTGTCTATGTTATTAGCCCTAGATAAAGAGGTAGGGAGGTAAATGTAAGTGTCCATATTATTAGCCCTAGATAAAGAAGTGGGAGGTAAATGTAAGTGTCTATGTTATTAGCCCTAGATAAAGAGGTAGGGAGGTAAATGTACATGTAAGTGTCCATACTATTAGCCCTAGATAAAGAATTGGGACGTTAATGTAAATATCCATATTATTAGCTCTAGATAAAGAGGTGGAGAGGAAAATGTAAGTATCTATGATATTAGCCTTAGATAAAGAGGTTGGGAGGTAAATGTAAGTGTCTATGTTATTAGCCCTAGATAAAGAGGTAAATGTAAGTGTCCATGTTATAAGCCCTAGATAAAGAGGTGGCGGTTAAATGTTAGTATCCATGTTATTGGCCTAGAAAAAAGGGTGGTGAGGAAAATGTAAGTGTCCATTATTAGCCCTAGATAAAGATGCGGGGAGGTAATTATAAGTATCCATGTTATTAGCCCCAGAGAAAGAGGTAGGGAGGTAATTGTAAGTGTTCATATTATTAGCTCTGGATAAAGAGTTGGGGAGGTAAATGTAACTAAGTACCCATGTTATAAGCCCTAATAAGGAGGTGGGGTGGAAAATGTAAGTATCCATGTTATTAGCCCTAGATATAGAGGTGGGGAGGTAAATGTAACTATCCATATTATTAGCCTAGATAAAAGAGGTGGGGAGGTAAATGTAAGTGTCTATGTTATTAGCCCTAGATAAAGAGGTAGGGATGTAAATGTAAGTGTCCATTATTAGCCCTAGATAAAGAGGTGGGGACATAAATGTAAGTATCCATGTTATTAACCCCAGATAAAAGGTTGGGAGGTAAATGTAAGTGTCCATGTTATTAGCACTAGATAAAGAGGTGGGGAGGTAAATGTAAGTGGGTGCCTAGAATATTGTATACATCACATGTTCAAGGTCATATATTTATTTCTTCAATTCAGAGAGTTAATATATATAGATATATTTATGAACATTCATAAAACCTAAAGCAATTTTTAATACACTGCATCCCCGTAACATACATGTAGAAGCCCTGTGTACAGAGAAAATGATTTAAATCTGACTTGGCATGTCCAAGGTGGGAGAAAATAATTATCCACTTGTTTATATGTAAAACTTTGACTGAAACCTTTAAAACTACTTGTAATACACAATTATCTATAACTAATTGCTTGAACATCTGAAACTAAAATCCAAAGATCTAAAGTCAGATGGCTTAAATTTTTAATTTCTAATCTTGAGACGGTGAATCGTTAGAAAAGTCGCTATTAGCTATAGTTTATTTTAAAATCTAACGGCAGTTTTCAAGTAAATGGATATAGATCTCGTAATAAAGATGTTTAGCCTTTAGGTCCATGAAATTTGAGATTTTTGGATGATTTAATTGTAAACAAGTTGGTAAAATAAGTAAGAAAGAAATGATCCATTTAATTGTTCACTAAATTGTGGTCATATTAAAGTAGTAAACAATAGTTTCAAAGGTCAGATACTGTATCCATATAATTGTAAATGTGTTGATGACATTTAATTACAGAAGTCTGTGAATCAGAGAATACCTGTAGATCTAGGTGTGGTCTGTAGAAGTGGAGAATATAAAACACAGAATAAAAAGCGGAAAGATTAAAGAGCTACTGAGAGGATAAGAAGTGGATACATCCCATTTTCACAATACATGTAAGTGTCCATAGTAATTCTGTAATTGTCATATCAAGAAGAAGAGATGGCTTTAAGAATCAATTGATGTATGTTGTTTTTTGTATGCAAATATTTACTCAGTAGCTACATATCAACATTCAAGAAATATATATATATATATATATATATATATATATATATATATATATATATATATATATATATATACACAGTAGAATCACGCTATTTCGAAATTCCCGGGACAGCCCCGTTTACATCGAGATAAGCGAAATTTTTAATTGACGTATTTTTTATATTTATGAAAATCGTGACCTGCCTTTCAAGTACGACATATCCGGAATTTTGACTCGATCCGATTTTGACGTAACAAGATTCCACTGTATATATATATATATATATACAGGGGATTCCTCTTAATTGCATAGCCAAAATGTCAGAGAAAATTATGCAAATAACAGGAACACATGTATGCAGTTAACAGTATTAGTGTATTTTAGTGAACATGCAATGATGATTCGTGTCATGTTCATTTAGTCCTTTCATTTGTATAAATTATACTATTATAAACATCCTAGGTTCACTAGTAATGGATTCTTATTAAGTATTAGGGTAAGATAATATCATAAAAGCAAAATGTTCATAAAAAATGTTTGGTGTGTTCTCATTTGTATTAAAAAAGTATTTCCACATATATTTTTTCACCATAAGCAGTATATTTTCCCCCGTTTTGTAGAATATATTATGCAGTTAACAGGAGTGTATTGCTGTTTTTTTGTATATATATATATATATATATATATATATATATATATATATATATATATATATATATATATAACTTGTTTGTTCAGCCTTAAACACACACTTCTCTACGTACATGTACATGTATCAGATATTTTTCCAAATATTCTATTGATGCTAAGTAAAAGTCCTGCATAGTTTAAAGTGACTGTCTTCAGATAGCAATGACCTTAATCCCAAATGACCTTGAGATTGTTTCGTTTTGGCTTTACTTCTGTGTTTTACCACACTTAACAATTCCTTGAATATTCAACAGAAGCAAGATTTCAGAGAGTGGACAGGAAACCCTATTACATTGTACAGTGTAACTTGTCTTGACAGACCACCCTTTATACCAGCCACTGAAATGTGGTCTCACAAAATAGGTGGTATCTCAAGAAGAGGTTTTATGCCCCTGGCCTGAAAGATCCGCCGGTGGCATCTAGTGTTTGTATCGTCCGTCTGTCTGTCTTTTTGTGTGTCTGTCTGTAATTCTGTCCCGCTAACATATAAAGTGCAGTATCTACATGTAGATTGTAAGTTCATCTAAGGGTTGCTCACACTTCACTGACGTCACATGCCCCTGGGGTTGGGGTGGGATCAAAATGTAGGACATTGCAAAAATTTATTGGGACCAGGGGCATTTGTGTTTCACAATCACATCTTGTTTTTTTAAGTATTACATGTACTTAACTATGCGGTTTTCAAAATCTGGTTTGACATGACAGGTGGTCACACACACACACACATATATATATATATATATATATATATATATATAGTCAAACTTGTTTTCAGCAGCCACTTAAGGGAGATTGGAAAAATGGTTGCATAAGACAGGTGACCTTTGGTTCCAGGTTGGAAAAAATCACAAAAAAATTGGTGTCCATTATGCTGGGTATAGCAACACATGTAGATTCATATACCAATGCACGATAGTTTGATGTTACAGTGCTGCTAATGTAATGTGAGCACAGGTCAGGTTGGAACCTTCAGATTTGACTAAAAACAGATTATGTGATCAAACATCTTCAAAACATGGTTGCTGAAAACAGTGTGCAGGTGACCAAACATTTTTAGTGTCCCAGGGACACAAAAAAATGTACATTACTGGCTGTTATTTTGGTTACAGTGCTGTTAGACAGGTGGCTGCTGGTTTAGGTATTTTTGAATAGTAAAATTGATTTGGGGGAACAGACAAGTGACTACTGAAAACAGGTGACCTTTAAGGCAGGTTTGACTATATATATAGTATATATATATATACCCAATTGGCCTTTATATACCCTTATATTCAATATTTGATATATAGGGACTATAAAAACCGTCCTTTATAGATATATATAGAGGTATATAGCAGGTATATGTATATATATATATATATATATATATATGTATATATATATGAAACCTCAACTCTTGATCATGAGGTCGTGAGTTCGAGTCCAGCCGGCGGCAGGTTGGTTTCTTGTCCTTCAGATGAGACAGTAAAAACAGAGGTCACAGTAGGTGTCGGTGCGTTCAAGAACCCTCACTGCTCAATGGCTGTAAGTGCTGAGCATAGGCCAAAATTTGAAGCCCTTCACTGGCAATTGGTGACGTCTCCATATGAGTGAATGATCGTTGAGTGGGACATTAAACAACAATAAACAAACAAACAAACAATGTATGTATAGAGTATTGTGACAAAAGTGAATATATTTTTTAGTTTTCTCTATATATTTTATATAAATCAGCAAATTTTCAAAACATTCATGTTACCCCATTTCTAAATCAGTTATGGTAAGACTTATTTCTTATGCCATAAAACTGAGAATATTTAACAGTTTGTTGTGTATTAGCTGATAATGTTCAAATTTTCTGTTTTCAAAATTCAGGAATTTAAACAGAAAATTAAATTCCATATTTACAGATGTTGAAATGAAACATTAAAATTTTGCATCCTGCCTAACTCATCAATACTTTTTAAGATGACACACCATCAAGAGAAACTTCAAAACATTCATGGTTAATGGTGAAAATTGTGTTGAAATTGAATTTGAAATGACTGTGTAATAGTTATTTTGAAAAATGTGGTTTTACTGTTTAAATTTATATATATATATATATATATATATATATATATATATATATATATATATAGTGAAAAATAAAAATGTATACTCACTTTTATCACCCTACTGAGAGCAGCTGTGGCTCCATTGTAGAGTGGTGTACATGTATTTAATTATGCCAGAAGAGGTTTTTACTTCTCATCAAAATGTGGCATATCATTTATGTGTTACTGTGTTATTATTGAGATGGAAAAATGCATATAAATGATAAAATGTTGGGATATAAATCTCACCTGTTCACAGGTGTACAAATGGATTATTGTTAGTAAAATGGTAGGAATGGCAGAAGGTTTTGTTTGTTAAGAAACAGTCGCCCAGTAAAATGTTTAAAAACAAGTTTTAAAAGAGTGGATGAGTTCAAATTCAAGTTGTAAAAACTACAGTGTGGAACAGTGGATGGGTTGGTCTATAAATTCATTGATATTTTGTATATTTCCCATTGTTAGGTATACATGTGTAGTCTCAGAGTCAAAGGATGATGGATGTGACACTGGTTAGCCAGTATGTATTGAACTCATTAACCCTTTCTACCCTACAGACCATAATAAACTGGTCTTAAGCGATAGAAAGGAGCATACCACTCAAATATTCAGGGGTGAAAGAGTTAATCCCTGTAAAATAATGGAGTCTATATATATATATATATATATATATATATATATATATATATATATATACAGTAAAACCTGTATATAGGGGCCATCCAAGGGACCAGAAAACATTGACCTTTATGTGCAGGTGACCCTTATATACAGGTTCAATTTAGTTGAAGTATGCAGTCAAGGGACTTTTCAAAACTGGCCTTTATAGACAGGTGATCCTTATATAGAGGTGGCCGCTATAGCAGGTTTTACTATATATATATATCAACAATTATATATTCATTTTTTTTAGTATGCCCATGTCTCTAGCTAACATCTCGCTGCACATTCTTGAAGCAGTTTGAAATACATTTGTATGCTTGAATTCTTAGCACATGTTTAAAATATTGTTCCTGTCTACCCTTTTGACTATAATAGAACAATCTTGAATAATAGAAGGATCATGCCCTGTAGATAAATTTAGGGGTGTATGGGTCATAGGCAATGCACTTGATCCTTGATGACTCTAAATAGCAGATGCCTTATCTAGAACCTGACCCATAATGTGATGGATTATCTATTAAACAATCTTTATGCCAGATGTAAACTCAAGATCTCATTTAGATAAAGCAGGTTCACATCCACATAGATTATCTCCCTTGATAATGAGACACTATATCAAAAAAAGGAAGTCTTCGTTATCTGTATCAGTGCTATCAGTATCATGTTTTTATATTTCTCTCAAGGAGTGAGAAGCTTATGGATAAACTAAGTGACAATGAATAGATAATTAAATAGATAGATAGAAAACAAATCTCCACAGACTGTAAGTTTCGCTAGGTGAAATGGATAAGGGAAAATATTTTGTTTAAATGTTGGCAAAAAAAACAAAAAAAACAAAACGCTTCCAACTGATAAAGTACATGTATATTTTTCTTATGTGTGTGGCAGTAATCACCGAAAAGTTAAATATAGAAACTGGATTTCAGACTCAGCTGGTATAGATAGTCTTCGTTTCACCAAAGGTTCCACAAAATGTTTGCATGAAAACAGTTTCTGGACCTAAACTCACACAGTATTCAGAACACCGAATCTTCAACAAGAGGGGTCCCTGGTTCAGTTTCCCGGTGGTGCCAGATTTTTAAAGGTGAGATTTCATCTCCTGTCCACACAGCTCTATACCTAGATGAAGGGTAAATCGTTTGATTACCTTCGTCAGATTGTACAAGTGTAGTGGCACCTAAAATACGGACAACTCTAGCAATGACATGAACACATATACTCATACTACATTTGTTTGCCGGGGGGTGTTAATTTCGCTATATTCGCAGTCAAAGAACAGTGTGCAAAAATAAATACCCGTGAATAAAATACCTTGCACTTATGAAGTATCAGAAAGACAATTTGTAACCTATCTTGCGTGAAATTTAATACCAGTGAATAAGTTCCTTTCAGAAAACTGCAAAATTTTCTCCCTGTGAAAGTAAACAACTGTACATTACACTAAAAACATCTCTCTCCCTACCTCAGAGCGCTGAGTGGCAATGGTTGTAAGTAGTCATGCTGCTCGTTAAAGGGGCATTACCTGTAATTACCAAAAAAAAAAAAATAATTTCAATTTTTTTCTATTTTAACTACTTGTTCTTGATTTAAAATAACAAACAAGAGCTATACACTGGCATAACAAACAAGAGCTATACACTGGCATAAAAAATCTTATATTCCTATATACAGTAAGAGCTATACACTGGCATAAAAAAATCTTATATTCCTATATACAGTAAGAGCTATACACTGGCTAAGATATACACTGGCATAAAAAATCTTTATTTCTATTACAGTAAGACCTATATACAGTAAGAGCTATACACTGGCATAAAAAATCTTATATTCCTATATACAGTAAGAGCTATACACTGGCATAAAAAATCTTATATTCCTATATACAGTAAGAGCTATACACTGGCATAAAAAAATCTTATATTCCTATATACAGTAAGAGCTATACACTGGCATAAAAAATCTTATATAACTATATACAGTAAGAGCTATACACTGGCATAAACAAATCTTATATTCCTATATACAGTAAGAGCTATACACTGGCATAAACAAATCTTATATTCCTATATACAGTAAGAGCTATACACTGGCATAAAAAAATCTTATATTCCTATATACAGTAAGAGCTATACATTGGCATAAAAAATCTTATATTCCTATACACAGTAAGAGCTATACACTGGCATAAAAAATCTTATATTCCTATATACAGTAAGAGCTATACGCTGGCATAAACAAATCTTATATTCTTATATACAGTAAGAGCTATACACTGGCATAAAAAAATCTTATATTCCTATATACAGTAAGAGCTATACACTGGCATAAAAAAATCTTATATTCCTATATACAGTAAGAGCTATACACTGGCATAAAAAAATCTTATATTCCTATATCTTTTGAGAAAATAGAGTCAGGTCCGGTGTGATATATGCATGTACAAATAGTAAGGCTAAGCTTTTCAATAGCAAGTGAAAAAGTGCCAAACCTGGGTTTCTCAAGCAATTTTCACAAAATATATAGGAATTTAAGAATTTTTATTTTTATTTTGTTATTGTATAGCAATCTTAGTAGTAAAAAAAGGGGACAAAATTTTTGAAAACAAGCACAGCTTATGTCCCTTTAAATCAAGCCGAAGCTGGCACAGTATTACACAGATGTCAGATAGTATGTGTTTCACTGTAATTTTGAGACAGGCACTTTAGTTGAACAGATGTTTATATCTAGATGGTACATTTTTTGGAGAAACCAATCAATATCAGATTCCCAGTGGATGACAGATTTAGAATCGCCTTTGTATGTGACACTTTGTAACTGTAATTATCATAAATCCACAGTCACAGTTATTTGCGTTATAGTTGGATAAAAAGACTGCAAATTAACTCATCAACCCCTAAAAAAATGATGGACTTTTCTGTAATTGAATGATTTAGGCCAATCCAAATGTGTCTTTAGGGGTCAATGAGTTAAGGTTTATAAATTGTAATCCTAGAATGTAAATATCACATCATTTCTTGTAATTCAACCCATTTCTGTAAAATGGGTAGGATGTTGGATATATTAATTGTTAGTGGTTAGATATCTGTCAAATGATAAATCAAGGTTAACGCCTTTCTCTGTGTCATCTCACTAAGAAAAGTGGTTGCTGGGTAAATATCTTTGAAAGTCAATTTGTGTGTAGAAAGTATGGCACATATTTGCTATACTAGGGTTCAGTTTGTCATTGCATTCAACTTGCAGAAGGAAGGTTAAGCATACATGTGGTGGTTCAGTGGTAGATGATCTACAATAACAGCTAAGTGGTAGATGATCTACAAGATTTGGCTCAGTGGTAGATCTACATATTTAAGTTCAGTGGCAGATTATTTACAAGATTTGGTTTAGTGGTAGATGATCTACAGGTTTTAGCTCAGTGGTAGATGATCTACATGTACATATTTAGGTTCAGTGGTAGATGATCTAGAAGATTTGGTTCAGTGGTAGATGATCTCCAATATTTGGCTCAGTGGTAGATGATCTACATATTTAGGTTCAGTGGTAGATGATCTCCAATATTTGGCTCAGTGGTAGATGATCTACAAGATTTGGTTCAGTGGTAGATGACCAACAGGTTTTAGCTCAGTGGTAGATGATCGACATATTTAGGTTTATTGGTAGATGATCTACAAAATTTGGTTCAGTGGTAGATGATCTACAAGATTTGGTTCAGTGGTAGATGATCTACAAGATTTGGTTCAGTGATAGATGATCTACAGGTTTTAGCTCAGTGGTAGATGATCTACATATTTAGGTTCAGTGGTAGATGATCTACAAGATTTGGTTCAGTGGTAGATGATCTACAAGATTTGGCTCAGTGGTAGATGATCTATAAGATTAAGCCCAGTGGTAGATTCAGTTGTAGATGATTTACATATTTAGTCTCAGTGGTAGATGATGTGTTTGTGTGTGTGTTTGTAAAGCACTCGCTCAATTTTGCCTCAACTTCTCTGATCTCTTTGATAACTTGTATATCCCTTTAACAGTGAAAAATTGATATTTAGATTAAGTTAATAGTGAACTTGCAGATAAACATCTGCTTTGTGCTTTTCCTATTCATATTAAACAAATTTGACTGGCAAATTTAGTTTTTGAAGGCAAATCACTTCAAATCTAATTTGTTCTGGGTCGATGACAATAGGAAAGTTACTGGTGGTGAAAATTTAGGTCAGTTGCTTAGCATTACTATAGCCATCCTATAACGAGAAGGTATATTTCCTTTTAATTGCACAGTGGGATGTAGTTTCAGTTTGGACATAAGAATTAATTAGGTAAAGAAATGGAAGCATATCAGATTCTCAGTGCAAAGGAGATACTGTTTTTTTTTTCCTCTGGAGTTGCTGCCGAAAACTGGGAATATTTTTTTTAACGTTTTTTTCATCATCCAGGATACATGAGGCTTGACTCTTTCATTTTATATATATATATATATATATATATTTATATATATATATATATATATATATATATATATATATATATATATATATATATATATATATATATATATATATATTACAGTAATACTTCGATATTAAATCAATTGAAAGTTTAACTCATCAACCCCTGAAAAACAATGGACTCTTCTGTAAATCATGACTTAAGTCAGTTCAAATGTGTTTTAAGGGGTAAATGAGTTAAGGGACCACTTAGAAAAGTCTGAACCATCGGAACTTTGACTCCTGAATGGTAACTGAGAATCAGACACTTCTTAGTTTCATAGGTTATATCAAAAGATGTAAGTGATAGCTTAATGAAGCAATATAAGACATAGGCCCTATTCTGTCATGATATTTAATATTTAGTGCTAAAATTAACTTAATTTTTTTGTGAAATCAAAACATTGAGTGTTTATGAGAATGAGAAGAATTGTTTATGGTGATTTTTTACACATGTAAAATTTGACTTTAAATTATTTGCATGGTAGGACTCTTGGATGTTTTTTATTTTATAGAATGGGCCCAACATTTTACTGTTGTGAAGGTTACACAGACTGTCAGAGAAATGTCACAAATTTTGACCTAGGCTACTGACTGTTGTCTATGCCTCGGTCAATATAATGCTTCTTTGGACTGATAAATCCTTATGTGACCCTCAACCAAAGTCAGTAATTGTATTGTGTCACATATCAGCATGTGTTGTCACATATCAGCATGTGTTGTCACATATCAGCATGTGTTGTCAATATCACCATGTGTTGTCATATATCACCATGTGTTGTCACATCACCATGTGTAGTCACATATCACCATGTGTTGTCACATATCACCATGTGTTGTCACATATCAGCATGTGTTGTCACATATCAGCATGTGTTGTTAATATCACCATGTGTTGTCACATATCACCATGTGTTGTCACATATCACCATGTGTTGTCACATATCACCATGTGTTGTCACATATCACCATGTGTTGTCACATATCACTATGTGTGATACCTTTTTCACATTAAGAACTATTTCTTGTAAATCACTAGGAAACTTTCAACAAATTTTGAATGGAGAATCACACAAGGAAATATAATTCATTTAAAAGGGCTTACCCTCATAGGTGACTCAAATTGTATGCATAGACTCAAGTGGACTATATTGCTCCATGCAATACTGTAAATCTGGAAATTTTTGCAGGACTTTATTTTTGTGATACACAAGTTCTAAATTTATTCATGAGATGATATTTTTGTGATTTTGAATGCCCATTTCTTCATACTATTATCATACCTCATTATGCAATAATTTTATTTTCGTGAGCCAAAGCTCTCGTGAAATTGTGCATAAATAAAATTCCCGATTTACAGTAGATTGTATGACTGTTGCTCTCTTAAGTGACTAAAATTGTATGCATCATCAATACATGGTCAAAAATGTCTGTTAAGACCTTATAAGGCCCTTGTTTTCATTAATGTACATCTCAGTGGAGGTATCCCGAATTTAAAATAGTTTGTTCAGCATGGCAGTTATTTAACCACTGAATAAAGCAGACAAACCAATGACGGGTCCATTATGGATACGATCTGTGTCAATTTCTATTGGCATCTGAATTATTATCTTGAAATAAAATCTATCCAAGTGACAGTGGTGAAACTTCATATATATATATCATTTTGCTGAGGTATATAACAGGCACCTGACATGCATGATTTGTAAAAAGATGTGTAATTTGTCACAGGATAATACAGACTGTGTGAATTAAAATTGATAATAGAAATTTTCCCATCTTTACCTTAATTTGACTCTGAAGAAAAGAAAAAAATGATAAAAAGCTCATTTGAATTTCAAATTTCTATCGGAAATTGAATGAGATGTCCTTAAGTGCATTCCACTTGTCATCTATATGTGAAACTTGTTCACAGCTATACATGTATAAGGAGTAGACCATGTCTTCTGAATTATCAGAGGATTGTTCTCTGATCTCAATACAGCTGTTTATATTTTCAAAGTTGTTGAAATATCCACTAATATCCATTCTCTGCAGGGCTGAAATGTATTTTGTGATTGAAACGGATCACTTACAGAAACTCAATAGGATCATAGAAATGTGTATGTTGTAAAGGTGACACAGAATTGTACATTTATATGGAGTCATCAGAACCTTTAAGGTGGAGTGCCAGAAATTTTGACTTGTGCTATGAACTGATGACAATTGCAGGTGACTAAGGATTCTTTTACATACCACAACCATCACGACAGCGGACCTCAGTTTTAAGGTTCAGCAGAAAGACCTGTGACTTTCAGTCTTATATTGAACACTTGCTGAAAGAACTGTAGTCACTAAATCTTCTTGAAATCTTTGGTATAACTGGGGATCTCCGGCTTGCAAGTCCAATGCTTTTCTATTAGATCACAGCAAATAGTCAGTAGGAATTATTTATTTACTGTATACAGGGTTTTTTTTCGTCCCACTTGTTTTCGCCCCGTTTTAAATTCGCCCAGACTTTTATTACCAAAAAAATAGATGAATTTACCATTTTGAATTTACCCAGTTTTGAATTCGCCCACTGCGGATGATCGGGCAAAAGGGGCGAAAATAAAATGGGGGCGAATATTTCCCTGAATATAATGTTAATTTGGACGTTGCTTCTTGCAGCACTCAATACTAATATGGTGGTGGTTAGTTTTTAATGGTAAAGGAGAGAACCATTTACAGTGTACTCGAGAAGAGATCACCGTCCTTCTGAAAGTAAACTGGCAAACTTTCTTTACAAAATCAGCTTAGGTGCTAGTGGGGCTTGAACCTGTACTAACCAGGCATGAGAGACTGCATGATTTAGAGCACAATGTCCACAGAGGCCCTTTAAGTAAGGGTCATCATGGAGACAGAGAACAAACTGAACAAGTGGTTTTGGGTCTGCTAGAGTTACAGATATTTGAGATAGGCCTATACATGTACAATACAACTAGAATTTCTTACTACAAGTAAGTCTGTACACAATATGGTTTTGTTGTGTATATATATGACCTGACAAGTCTCTGACATTTTCTGTATTCGCTGAGTAAAACCATAATTCATCATGTCTGCATCCTGACAGGAAGACTCGCATTTATTAACTATAGTCTATACTTCTCGGTCAGACTCTAGTGTCGTAGATAAATCTAAAAACAACAGCAACAAAAGGCTTGACCTTTTAACGAAAAACGCTTGTCAGTTTTTTATTTTATTTCAAATTTTGGATTTTGTGGAATTTGTCATATATATAATGTTGTTTGTTTGTTTTTTCTGTTTTTGTTTTTTTAGGGGGTGGGGGTGCTATTATTGTTGTTTATTCATTTGTTCATTTTGCCCGAAAAACAAATTATGTTAAATATTATTACCCAAAACAGCAAACAATCCTTTTGTAGTCCTTTAAAGTTTAATATGCTACATGAGTTTTTTGGCATGTATATTAACATTTTGTTGCCAAGGCAAACACTATACAGAAATTGCCAATATTGGGCTACTGTGAGCAATTTATAATTAAATAAAAGTTGTTTTAGAATAAAAAACTATTAGAAATACTCTTAAGACCTCAATGACAGATGGCTAGAGCATCTCAACATCCATCAGGCCACTGTTAAAAATTTGTTTGTTTGATGTTGCCCGTCCATGCCTTCCAGGTGTGGGTGGGTAGGTAGGTAGGCAAATTTTTTTTTTTTCAACAAAAGGAAATCAAACAAAGCAAGAAAGGTATATGTATGCTGTAATAACTATTTCATTCTATGTATACATTTTTAAAATGATGTAAATTCTGGCGTATACAGTTAATGTGAAAAAAGATTGATATGTGTATTCACGTATATACATTATAAGCTTACGTGTATCTGGTCTAGGAAGGAGCTTCAAGTTTGTAATTCAAACATGTAAACAATATTTCAAAGAAACAGGTAAATAAAGATTGGTTGATGGAACTGGAACAGAAAAAAAATTTTGGACACAAAAACTGTGAAAAAAATAATTTGGGCAGCAGCATTTTGGGTGGGTAGGCAGGCAACATCAAACAATTGAAATTTTATTTTAGGCCTCACCACTAATTATGATCAGTGTGGGGGTATATATATATATACATGCATAATGTGTACTTTGAAATTTTTGCAACCATACAATTTTCGATGTTTTCCTTCTTAGATGAGAGAATAAATTTAAATTAAAAGCGAAAATTTCATGCTATATCATTGAAGCCTGAAATAAAAACATACAACTCGTGAGAATATGATGGTTCAGGGCAAATTTAAGACTTGTCCGGGTGAATATTTTTGTTGTTGTAAAAGCACGAAAAAAAAAAAAATGGGGATGAAAATTTCAACTTTTCAAGCTATACAGTATATAGTGTAACCTTGCCAAATCACCTCAGGAGCCCACCTCACAATTAAGATTGTATATAGTCAGTTCCATAGAAAAATCTTAATGTCTAGTAGATAATAGTCTAGATCTTCATTTAAGAGACCAACTTATTAATCACTCAACTTTTGTTTAGTGTAGCCAGCTTGGCTCAGTCAGTAGCGCACTCGACTCTTGATTGTTAGGTCGTGAGTTCGAGTCCAGCCAGCGGCAGGTCGGTTGCTTGTCCTTCAGGTGAGACAGTAAAAACCGAGGTCCCATGTCACAGTAGGTGTCGGCACATTAAAGAACCCTCACTGCTCAATGGCCATAAGTGCCAAGCATAGGACAAAATTTGAAGCCCTTCACCGGCGTTTGGTGACATCTCCATACGAGTGAAGGGTTCTTGAGTGAGACGTTAAACTACATCAACAACAATTGGTTTCGTGACTTAAGTGGTCTTACTAGCAAGGGTCTGCTGTGATACTGTAGAATCATGAATTTTGGTTGAGGGTTTAACTTCTTTATTTTCCTGGGTAACCATTCTCAATGAAAATAAATCCAAAACAAAAACATTTACTTGAATGGTGAAAAAAAAGGATTACTTGAATGATGAAAAAAAAGGATATCTCAAAATCAACAAAAATTAATATCAACAAATTCTTTTTCGAAGGAAAAGCCTTGAAAATTTAACCCTCCCAAAATATAAACAGTTTTACAGTATATATATATATATATATATATATATATATATATATATATATATATATATATATATATTAACTCTATATATATAATGAAACTCAGGTTGGGATCCAGTAACAGTTGGGTTCCATAACATGCCGTTATATCAAATATGCTGTTTGCTTGGCAAATAAGAATGTATGAACATCTTTTGATGTTAAGATGTTAAACCTTAAGGTATTAAATGTTAAACCTCAATTCAGTATGATTGCCTGAATGAAATAGAATGACTACAACAAACAAAATAGTTTTTATTATTATTTTCATTCTATCAATTAAATAAATTATGGCAACAACTTTTCATTTTTGATGCTTTGCCATTATAACAAGTTACTTCTAGAGGTAAATGCATGTTTGTTGCCAAAAATCACTGCCGGTGCCGGAAAGCAAATATGTATGCTGTTATGCATGTATCAAACAAATTAACATGGATGTAAATTTGTTCCCATGAAATTTCCACCATTAACCAAAAATGCTGTTATATTAATTGCTGTTATAACAAGAGTTGACTCTATATATATATATAAAAATATATTGTATATATACCAAGAACTTTAGCTTCAATACTGCCTCATGGCAAGCTCACAAACACATTCGCACATATAAATATATATACGAAGATAATTAGATATCAATGACAGATATGCTTTTTCTTGTTTTTATCCTCAAGCTGTCTTATAAAACTGACCACAGAATATTTAATATCCTACATAAAAGACAGCATATCACATTCCTGTAATATTTAACTTTGTACTAAACCGACAATCACATGACCTGCGGGAGACGTAGGGTGAAGTTAAAATTCTAATTCAAAACAAACAGTGTTAAGCTTTTCTTCCATCTGTTGTGACCAAATAAAAACACATGGATATATATTTTTTTTTTTTACTAAAGAATAACAAATGGGTTAACCATGTATGTTGAAAATCAGAATTGGAGATCAAATGGTGTGTAAAAATTAAACCCATGGGTAATATTAGAAAATAAAATAAGTGAAACTTTGTACACACACACTTACATATATAGTGTGGTACCTGTCCTCAAAGACCAACCTTTTTGCCACTGAAATATAGTCTTATACTATACAAGTCATGTGGGTCTCTCAAATAATGTTTTTTTCCAAAAGGTTTATCTACCAAGTTGTTTTCAGAATGTAATGTCAGATGACCTTCTTTGACAGTGGTTTTTACAAGGCAGGTGGTCTTCTTTGACAGTGGTTTCACTGGTTAGTTGGCCTTCTTTGACAGTGGTTTTACCAGGCAGGTGATCTTCTTTGACAGTGGTTTCACCGGTTAGGTGGCCTTCTTTGACAGTGGTTTTACCAGGCAGTTGGTCTTCTTTGACAGTGGTTTTACCGGTTAGGTGGCCTTCTTTGACAGTGGTTTTACCAGGCAGGTGGTTTTCTTTGACAGTGGTATCTGGCAGGTGGTCTTCTTTGACAGTAGTTTCACCATGCAGGTGGTCTACTTTGACATTGGTTTCACCGGGCAGGTGGCCTTCTTTGACAGTGGTTTCACAATGCAGATGGTCTACTTTGACAGTTGTTTCACTGGGCAGGTGGCCTTCTTTGACAGTGGTTTCATCGGGCAGGTGGCCTTCCTTGACAGTTGTTTCACTGGGCAGGTGGCCTTCTTTGACAGTTATTTCACCGGTTAGGTGGCCTTCACTGGGCAGTGGTTTTACCAGGCAGTTGGCCTTCTTTGACAGTGGTTTTACCGGTTAGGTGGCATTTCTTTGACAGTGGTTTCACCATGCAGGTGGTCTTCTTTGACAGTTGTTTCACTGGGCAGGTGGCCTTCTTTGACAGTGGTTTCACCATGCAGGTGGTCTTCTTTGACAGTTGTTTCACCGGGCAGGTGGCCTTCTTTGACAGTGGTTTCACCATGCAGGTAGTCTTCTTTGACAGTTGTTTCACTGGGCAGGTGGCCTTCTTTGACAGTGGTTTCATCGGGACAGGTGGCCCTTCTTGTATTTGTTTCAATGTAAGCAGGTGGCCTTCTTTGACAGTTGTTTCACCGGGCAAGTGGCCTTCTTTGACAGTGGTTTCACCATGCAGGTGGCTTTCTTTGTCAGTGGTTTCACCATTTGAACAGTTGTTTCACCGGGCAGGTTGCCTTCCTTTGACAAGTAATTCACCATGCAGGTGAACCTTCAGGTACAGTTGTTTCACTGGGCAGTGGCACATTTTGACAGTTGTTTCAAGTATATGCATTTAGACTAAGTTCTTTGACAGTTGTTTCACTGGGCAGGTATAGCCTTTTTTGACAGTAGTTCATTCAAGACTAACAAATACAGTATTTTTAAATGTAAGAGAAAAATGAAATTTGAACTAAATGCAAAGTACAATATTGGAACTGACAAGTAATTTGAACTGAAATTACAGCATTTGAACTGAGTAGTATAGCATTTGAACTAAGTAGTATAGCATTTGAACTGACAAGTATAGCATTTGAACTAACAAATACAGCATTTGAACTAAGAAGTATAGCATTTGAACTGACAAGTATAGCATTTGAACTGAGTAGTATAGCATTTGAACTGAGTAGTATAGCATTTGAACTAAGTAGTATAGCATTTGAACTGACAAGTATAGCATTTGAACTAACAAATACAGCATTTGAACTAAGAAGTATAGCATTTGAACTAAGTAGTATAGCATTTGAACTGAGTAGTATAACATTTGAACTGACAAGTATAGCATTTGAACTAACAAATACAGCATTTGAACTAAGAAGTATAGCATTTGAACTGAGTAGTATAGCATTTGAACTGAGTAGTATAACATTTGAACTGAGTAGTATAACATTTGAACTGACAAGTATAGCATTTGAACTAACAAACACAGCATTTGAACTAAGAAGTATAGCATTTGAACTGACAAGTATAGCATTTGAACTAACAAATACAGCATTTGAACTAACAAATACAGCATTTGAACTAACATACAGCATTTGAACGAAGAAGTATAGCATTTGAACTAAGTAGTATAGCATTTGAACTGAGTAGTATAACATTTGAACTGACAAGTATAGCATTTGAAATAACAAATATAGCATTGAACTTACAAGCATAGTATTTGAACTGAGTATTATAGCATTTGAACTGACAAGTAAACATTTGAACTGACAAGTATATTTTTTGAAATGACATGTACAGCAATTGAACTGACAGGTATAGCTTTCTAACTGACAGTTACAAATAATATAAACATAATACCAAAGTTATAACAAATATAGCTTTCGAACTGAGTAGTATAGCATTTGATCTGAGTACTACAGCATTATGAACCAGCAAACAGCATTTGAACTGACACGTATAGAGTCTGAACTCACATGTATAGAGTTTGAACTGACAAATAGCAAAAAACAGTCTTTTTGACCAGTTGGTCTTAATACACAGGTGGTCACTAAAGCAGGTTTTACTGTAATTGTTTGTGAAACTTCAAGGTGTAATTCAATATGACACATATTCTTGATGTTTTCATTCACATCAGAAACATTGGATCAAATTTTTGATGTTCTCGTTGAAATATTAAATAATAACCTTGAGCATGATACTAAAAACTGGAGCCGCCCTGGCTCAGACCTTTTGGTAGCGCGCTCGACTAATACATCGTGAGGTCGGTGGTTTTCGACTCCCGCCGGCGACAGGTTGTTTTCCTGTAATTTCGTTTGTGAAAGTAAAGGCTGGAATTCAGTATCACAGTATATTGGCACGTTGAAGAACCATACTGCTCAATGGCCGTAAGTGCCGAGCATAGGCCAAACTTGAAGCCCTTCACCGGCATTTGGTGACGTCTCCATATGAGTGAAATATTCTCGAGTGGGACGTTAAACAACAATAAACAATGAAACTAAAAGTTTCAGTTATGTACTTGAAGTGTTTCATACATTTCTGAAGTTTTCTACAAATTAGCAATGATTTTCATTTCAACTGCATGCTATAAATTTACAACAATGTTCAGTTGCATCATTACGGCGCCCTATTAGTGACATAGAATACAGTATATATTTTTAATATATTATGTGCACAGTTTAGTTATATTGTGCACACAGTTTATAAAATACTATATTATGTGCGCAGTTTAACATTCATTATATTGTGCACATAGTTTAGTTATATTGTGAGCACAGTTTAGTTATATTGTGTGCACAGTTTAGGTATATTGTGTACATAGTTTAATTATATTGTGTGCATAGTTTAACTATATTGTGTGCACAGTTTAGCTATATTGTGCACACAGTTTAGTTATATTGTGTGCATAGTTTAGGTATATTGAGTGCACAGTTTAATTATATTGTGTGCACAGTTTAACTATATTGTGTGCACAGTTTAGGTATATTGTGCACACAGTTTAGTTATATTGTGTGCATAGTTTAGGTATATTGTGTGCACAGTTTAGTTATATTATGGCCACAGTTTAGCTATATTGTGCCCACAGTTTAGCTATATTGTGCACACAGTTGAGATATATTGTGTGCACAGTTAAGTTATATTGTGCACACAGTTTAACTATATTGTGCACACAGTTTAACAATATTGTGTGCACAGTTTAACTTTATCTAAATAGAAAAGGAGAGAGGCCTCATGTCGTTCACCTGGCAAATTTGTTCAACATTGCATAAGAAGTCAAAATGTTTAAAAATGATATTTTCTCTTTAATTAGTTGATTTTGAAAAATGTTTGTAGTTGTGACTCCTTTTGAAGCCTATATGTGTACTAGCCCCATTGCAAACTGGTGGCTTTATATTGGGATAGTTCCTGCAAAATTTTGTTCAACCATAATTTTTTTTAATTTGTAAATGTCTAAAAGTTGATTAAAACTGATATACTATTAATCCTAAATTGAAATCTGATCATAAACAATCGTATGGCAAGCAAATGACCCATGGTATGGTTTTATTATCCCAAAACTGACTGACCTTTTGTGGACAAAGATATATATGGAAATTGTTAGGAATTATCTTAATAATCGTTGTGACAATGTTTCATTGTCACAGGCTCAAGGGTCAAGGTCACAGGCACCTAGGTAAACAGAAAATACGCTTTTCTTCAACTTTGTTTTACTTCTTCTCAAAAACAATGGGAGCCGGCCTGGCTTAGTTGGTAGCGAGCTCGACTCGTGATCGTGAGGTCGTAAGTTTGAGTCCAGCTGGCGGCAGGTTAGTTTCCCATTTTTCGGATGAGACAGTTAAAACCCAGGTCCCACATCACAGTAGGTGTCGACACGTTAAAGAACCCTCACTGCACAATGGCCGTGAGTGCCGATCATAGGCCAAAATTTGAAGCTCTTCACTGGCATTTGGTGACGTCTCCATATGAGTGAAAGATTCTTGAGTGGGACGTTAAACAACAATAAACAAACAAACAAATACATAACAATGAATCAAAACCAAACCAAACTTGCCAGAAAGTAACCTCGTATGAAACCACATAGCTTTTGGAAATGCCAAGGGCCTAGGATCCATATGGCTCCAAATGGGCAAAAAAGGGTCAAAACTTGGTAATCTTCTTGTAAACCGAATGGATGATTAGGTTTCTTTCAAATTTGGTATACATCATTGTCAAATCCATAGCTACAATTTTTTAAATGAAATTGAAGTTTCACAAGATTCCAACCACCAGGTTATATGGATTTTACTATAGACATATTGTATCCAAAGATATATTATAAAGTTGTTCGTTGGGCCTTTTCTTAAATATTCAGATATAGTTAAACTTTGCGCACAATATAGTTAAACCAGTTTGACAAATTGCCAAGGTCATGGGGTCAAAGGTTTAGGTCAAAGGCATTTAAGTAAACAAACAAACTTTTGCAGAAACTATGCCCATACAATGTTTGCAAAGGAAAAGGGGCTTTTGAAGACACATAGAGGCTCCAAAAGGAGTCACAACTGGGAACATCTTTGAAAATCAACTAATTAAACAGAAGATATCATCTTTTAGACATTTGGACTTCTTATGCAATGTTGAACAAATTTGCCAGGTGAGCAACCTAAGGTCCCATAAACTTACGTACAATATAGCTAAACTTTGCGCACAATATAGCTAAACTGTGCACACAATATAGCTAAACTGCATGCAATATAGCTTAACAATGCACACAATATAGCTAAACTATACATGCAATATAGCTAAACCATGCACACAATATAGCTAAACTGTGTACACAAATAACTAAACTGCACACAAAATAATGAATGTTAAACTGTGTGCACAATATAACTAAACTGTGCACACAAAATAATGAATGTTAAACTGTGTGCACAATATAACTAAACTGTGCACACAATATAATATTTGTTAAACTGTGCGCACAATATAACTAATCACTGCGCATAATATAACTAAACTATGCACACAATATAATTAAACTTGGTACACAATATAACTAAACTGTGTGCACAGTATATCTAAACTGTGCACACAATATAGCTAAACTGTGGGCACAATGTAACTAAACTGTGTGCACAATATAATTAAACTGTGTGCACAACATACCTAAACTGTGTGAACAATATAACTAAACTGTGCACACAATAAAGTATTTGTTAAACTGTGTGCACAATATAACTAAACTGCACACAATATAATAAAATAATATACTGTATTCTATGTCACTAAAGTGGTGTTGTACACCACGACTTCAGTGTAATTTTGTCTTTTAACCCATTCACCCCTAAAGATACATATGGACTTGTCTAAGTCATTGATTTACAGGAGAGTCCATTGTTTTTTTAGGTGAAACCTAAGTTGAGCTTCAATATTGAGTAAATTTAATGTTTCAGGGCTTAGGTAATTGACGCCATAAAATAGATACCTGTGCTGCCAAGATTTTCCTGTCACCATCAGAATGTGAGGTAACAATCCAGATTTTATACCATACCTATGTTACACGTTGACCGATTCATATCCACCCTGATATATGAGCCACTATCATCATATCAAAAGCTGCAAACCATTTTTCCCAATTCAGCCGAATGGTACATGTAGGACTTAAGTTTCTGATACACCTTTCATTCATATGAAAATCATTCATATCAGGTTATCAAAATATGCTAAAATTTAATCAATTTATGGCATAGATTTTTAAAAAAAATTCCAGATTTCCTATTATGCCATTTCAGTTCCTCTTAAACATCACAAGAAAATGTAAGCTTTCCTACCAGCACGAAGCTTATCAAGAAAGATGTAGAGGACAGATAGCTGTTAAGGACCTAAGATAGAAGCATCAGAACAGCTGTTAAGATAGAGACATTAGATTTTATATGACAAGTGCCTTGTTTATGATATCGTTTACCTCTGGATTTAACGTAAAGTTGAGAATTATTTCTCCCTGATATTGACCATGCAATATTTGACAAATGTCGGCTTTTGTTCCATGGATTTAATTTGAATTGAATTTTGAATTGAATGTGTATTGTATTGTTAATTCATAGTGACATTCTGGGAGTGTAGACTTTTTTTCAAATGTTGGAAATTTAAGCAGTTTTGCAAAGGTAAGTTTTTCAGGTGTGGTATATATTTTTACCTGTGCTGTTGCATTATATTTGAAGTAGGCTAGATCTAATCAATTTCAGTATTCAATAAATTTAAGTGTTGGGGGGGTTTACAGGGTTTAAAATGTTACACAAACACACACACACACCTGCAAACCTCTCTCTCTCTCTCTCTCTCTATATATATATATATATATATATCTGTGTGTGTGTGTGTGTGTGTTTAAATATTGAAGGAAGGAGTGCTTTAAAGTTAGGCCAAAAATAAAAGATTAGTTTGATATATTGACTGTTGTAACCCAAAGACTCACCTAGAAAAACCCTGACCCAAAATTTGTTTAGGCAGTTTTGTCCATTTTTTTTTCTTATCAAAAATCTTAAATTTCACTCATTTCACAAATTATATTTCAAAAGAAAAGTTAGAAGGGATTTTCTATGACCAACCCATTTTTAATAAATTTAAAACTACTGATTGGAATAGATCAAACAATTTATTTTCTAACAAAGGCTTAATTATTAACAATTATGTAAGGATTACATAAATGTTTCCACTGCAATCGATGCATGGATGTAGGTCTGAAAAGTAAGAATCACTGATAATGAGATAATTGATAATGGTGACAGAAATACACTCCGTGTCTGTCTTTACATAGGTGACAGTATTGTGTGAGGAGGATTAATTGTCGGAAATGATGCAGATGTTCTGTTATAAAAATAAAAAATCTGGAGGAAGCTTTGACCTTGAAAATGAGGATGAGGTTTAGGTTCTTTTTACATTGGAAACCATAATTAGTTTTGAGTTGTCACGGTTATACAAATGTAGATCAGTTCAGTGAAATGCATTTAGACTCACAATATTCAGTTTATTTTTGTGAATAATTGAATACATTTACATTTATGATTTCATGTTTTCATTCCAATGAAATGTTTTGTATTAAACTACTAAGTTCTTACATAACCTTTACAATGATCTGTCACTTTTCAAAACAGATGTCAGTCAAAATTATCTCAGGTCAGTTAAGGACATTTGGTGGCTCATTCAATTAGCCAATCATTAAGTTGTCATTAGTGGAAGAATGTCTACACGACCAAAAAATATTCAGTCTGGAAAGGAGCTAATTTATACCATCTTCAACCTAGAGCTTGCAACATATATCTTTTAAAGTATATATTAACAAGTGACATAAACATTCTTTGGAGATTTTCAGACAGACTTGTCCAACAGGACAAATGATGTGTTAAGACAGTTGACCTCTGTAGACAGAAGGAGTCCTGGTATGTCCTAAAAGGGGCCTCTTTGGCAGAATGGTTAGAGCATTTAAACTGTAAAGTCCCTCACCTTTTGTCAGTGCAGGTTTGAGCCCCACTATAACCACTGGCAGAATGGACATTAGTTAGAGCATTTAAACCATTAAGTCTCTCACCTTTTATGAGTGCGGGTTTGAGCCCCACTGGAACCACTGCATACTGCTTAGAGCATTTAAACCATTAAGTCTCTTACCTTTTGTCAGTGCAGGTCAGTGCAGGTTGAGCCCCACTGGAACCACTGCATAATGGTTAGAGCATTTAAACCATTAAGTATCTTACCTTTTGTCAGTGCAGGTCAGTGCAGGTTTGAACCCCACTGGAACCTTTGCTGATTTTGTGAGAAAGATTGTCAGTTTACTTACAGAAGGCTACACCAGTGTTCTCCTCCAGGGTACATTGCAACAGAGATCCCTGCTCCACCATTAAAGGTGCATTAGCTCTGTTTTTTTTTCAAAAATATGTTTTTCCTTTTTTACTACTTAGATTGATATGCATTAACAAAAAGGAGATCTACACATAAATTCTTAAATTCCTATATATTTTGTGAAAATTGCTTAAGAAACCCTGGTTAACTTCGGCAATTTTTCAACTGCAATTAATAAACTCAATCTTACTATTTGTATATGGATACCACACTAGACCTGACCTTATTTTCACAAAATATATAGGAATATAAGGTTCCTTATGCCTGTGTATAACTCCTGTTTGTTATTGTACATCAAGTACAAGTAGTAAAAGTAGAAAAAATTGAAATAAATTTTTTAGTGAACACAGCTAATGACCCTTTAACCACCATCTGGCCACCACCATATAACTGAAAGATTGTTGAATGTGGCATGAACCACCGTTAAAAAAAATGAATAAATAATGAATCTGGTAAATGTTAAAATAATTCTGTAGTGATTCTGTCAAGTTGACTTGTAGGAACCACCCCTCACTTTTAACTCTTGAGGAGTGCCAGAACTTTCAGCTTAAAACGATCAATGAACAGCTTTTAATCTAATCAATTTACCATGTACTTTAAGCTAAATTATAAATAGAAATTTCAGTCTGCAAGTAATTGATGGATAAAAAACCTCGCACTTGGACATACGTGGCACCTGATAATGTGTGTGCAATTTGTCGCAGGAACTTGGTTTTGGATGGTTATGTTTCCCCGTAAAAAATTTGCAGCCTTTGTGATTTTTGGCAGATCTCTGTCACATGATCTACTTTTTGTTAGGGATAGATGTAGATGCTTTAAAACCATCATAGTTCAGGGATAGATGTAGATGCTTTAAAAGCATCATGTTTCAGGGGTAAAAAGACCCTTTTTGGTACAAGGTCCTGCACCCTTTCAATGGGAATTTTATGTCACAGTGAGCCAAATTTGGAAAAAAAAGAAGAAATATAGCATTTTAAACATTAGAAATAGAAAACAATAGAATTTAGAGTGACACAACTTGTGATTCATTCAGCAGGATTTCTCTTATCTAAAACAGACAATATGTTTTTCATCTGAAGACATAAAAGTTTTAATTGAGTAGTGCTGGAGCCACAGGGGTAGCTCCGGTGTGTAGCAAGGGGTTTGAGAAGTCACGTCGCACGTTAAATCAACTCTGATTGTTGTTGTTGAGTAGTGCTTAAAATTGTTTATTGAATGTGAGCTACAGGGTGAACATAATTGGGGAAATTTTTCTCAAAATTGGGAAGAAATATAGCAGATTTTGCATTGGGAATGGGACTTTTACTGGACCAACATGTTGATGATGTTGATCCTTGTGGCTGCATTTGGAACATGAGGAGCATCCCTGGAGCTACAGGAGTAGTCCTGAGGTGTGGCAAGGGCTTTTAGAAGTCACGGTACATGTTAAACCACCTCTTTTCTAACCAAGTACATGTCTATCTTAGAAATATGTTACACAGCCAAAAGGTCTTCAAATTTGTTAAGAAGCATCACCGATAAATCACAGGGATTTTCCACTCTTTATGGAATGGGGCCTGGGCCTTTTGAATTGGAAATATTGACAATATTTTATTGAAATTGGGAAATTCAAAAATACACAAAACTGTTTGAAAATACAAGAATCTGGTCTAGTTCATTGTCATTTTACTTCAATTGGGAAATTTTTACTGCAGATTGGAAAAATGTGCTTTTTTTTTGCTTTGGGAATTTCATGTGGCCATATTTCAGCCCCCTGTGATAGCATGGAAAATCCCTGAATCATGTTCATTTTGTTTTACCTTTTTCTGCCAAACATCTTTTATTACATTTCTAAAAACATTGTCTTTAACTCCAGATTGGTGTGTGTGTGTATATATATATATATATATATATATATATATGTGTGTATGTATATGTATATATATTCTGTATGTAAGATAAGTAATGTTACATCATAATAAATTACACAAACTTTAGTTTTCCTACTCTTATTACAAAATTTAACATCTGTTATGGAAAATCTCATGCTATGCTTATTTACCTAGGTATGGCAAGGTAAATATTCATCATACGGATGTTCGTGCAATCCTTCAACCCCCGTGGTAACATTTGGACTAGTCCAAATGAGTAAATATTAGATCCACTATCACAATTGATATAGGAGTGAACAAGTTAAAATTGCATTTAAAATTAATGTGAAACAGATAAAACCTCTTTTTAGGGACCACCTCTCTTGAGGGACCACATGTTTGTGGCAGAATGGGTGGTCTCCCAAGACAGGTTCCACTGTGATGTCATTTTCTGTACTGGACAAATCATATCTTGATTTTTATAGCGTAGCTAATTATATCAATATATCCTGTTTTTATTGGAACCTGAGGATATTTCCCATCAGATATGTGTATATAGAAAATCCATCTGTTGATTTTATTTCAATCTCTCAATTACTTTCCCGTCAGCAATAGACATCTTATAAGTTGGCTGTTCCTGTTCTGTTCATTCATAAAAAGTACAATTATACGTGCAAATGGCACATTTCTGTATCAAAGCCATATATCTTGTTTCATAGTGAAAAAAAGTACACAGAAGTATATATTGCCGTATTGCATTGCCGTGAGGACGGCAGAAAACCAATCCTACAGTCTTTAAGTGACATTAAATAATTGCTTGGTAAACAAGGAAACTTGAATGACTTGTGTAAACACCCTATATACAGATAAATATTGTTGATTTTGTGTAATTTGATGTTGAAAAACAAAATGTTGTTAAACACAAGATGATTGATTGATTGGAATTCACATGATTATCATGTTACCTATTATGTCTATTAATAGATTTTATCTCTTTCTCTTTCTGTTAATTCAAAACCTTGATCACTAGTGGTGGATCTACATTACAGTGGTGTAGCCACAGTTTAGTGGTGGATCCACATTTAATGTTATGTTGACAATTTGTGATGGATCCACAATTCAGGAATGATAACTCTTGCCAGTGTAATTGTAATGTCCTTATACTGCACTACCAAGACAATTAACCTTTCCAGGGGCTAGTTTCACTAAAATAGTAACCTTATGTGTAGGAATATATATGTAGACATAGTCGAAAATGTATCAAAGTCAGATCTTTGATGAAACTGGCCCCTGGTCAAGAAAGGGTTCACAAGACTCTACCCACCAGATTATCTCTAGCATGTTTTTCTTTTTTTCATAGTCAAAAATGTATCTTTCTTCCTATGTATAAACTTATGTCTAAGTCTAGGTGTGCTGTAGAGTATGGCGTATTTATTTCACATGTAACTATATGTGTAAGATAACGTGTAAGTCTACCTTTACAACCTTAAGCGAAACTGATACTATGTACACCGAAATAAAATTGCAATTCAAATAAAATTTATGTCTACGTTTATGGAGAGACGGCTTAAGTGAAACTGATGCTATATACGCCTAAATGAAATTGCAATTCAAATGAAATTTATGTCAATGTTTATGGACAGACAAAGTCACACCTTTGATGAAACTGGCCCCTGGTCAAGAAAGGGTTCACATGACTCCACCCACCAGATTATATGAATTTAACTATCTCTAGGGTGTTTTTCTTTTTTCATGGACAATTTGTCAGATAGAGGACAGAGCCTCTGAGGTTTATATGGTGAAGGTTAATGTGATACAAAATAGTGGACTCTTCTTATCTTATTAGGTTCAACTGTATCTTTAAGTGGAATTTAGATATTTAACTGTGGATGTAACTCCATTTTGTTTGTAGGTTCAAAGATCATACACATGAATGCATGTAAACACAAAAACTGTGCATACACACACACAAACACACACACACACACACATTCTCATACACACACACACATACACACACAAAATAAATTCAAATGAAATTTAAGATAATACATAGATGTCTATACTTCGAAAAAAATTCTAATGCACTCTGTTTGCTTCGCATTATTTCATTGGTCGAAAATTCGCAGGGGATTCACGATTCACTGCTACTTTTTGTATATGACGTCACACAAAGTTCTGCTGGCCGACTTTAATGCATTTGCTGAACTTTACTATTTACATATTTTGTAATACAATACATATCGAAACATATTTCACTGTCTAGAGCTCCTTGTTTAAAATACAAAACATAAAACATAAAAATATGTCAGAAATATCCGTTTCACTGCTCGGTTGACATTTCTGACATGGGAATCGCCGATACCCATGGTAATTAACCATTAAATATCAGTGATTGAAAAACAAATATGTATGTTAGAAAAAGATTTTTGAAAAATTTATCAAAGAGCTTTTCTAAATAAAATAAAACTTGAAACCGATTGCTTTACTGATGTGCAGTTTTATTACATTTGCCGTAATTTGAAGGAGGAAATGCGAATATACAATTAACACCTCTTTCTTCTCTAACCAAAGATGTATATCAGGATGATATTATTCAGATGTTTGAAATATCTTATACTAAAAACCTTTTATTGTTGCCATGGTAACAAGAGTTCTGTCTGTTATCTGGAGAATTATATTTGCAAAATGTCAACATTCTATGGTAATCTAATGTCAAGACAATTTACTGGCTATAGTGTAGAAGAAATCTGACTAATGGTGTGTTACATTTGTCTATGCATAGTCTAGCTTGTATTTAACTTGATTTGGTTTTGATTTTAAATGATGTTGTTTCATGCCACAATCAACAATATTTAAGTTATTATAGAGCTGGTCTGTAGCACGCTCGACTCTTGCTTGTGAGGTCGTGAGTTCGAGTTCAGCCAGCGACAGGTTGGTTTCCTGTCCTTCGGATGAGACAGTAAAAATCGAGCCCCCATGTGTTGCAGTAGGTGTTGGCACATTAAAGAACCCTCACTGGCTCAATGGCCGTAAGTGCCGAGCATAGGCCAAAATTTGAAGCCCTTCACCGGCAATTGTTGAAGTCTCCATATGAGTGAAAGATTCTTGAGCAGGACATTAAACAACAATAAACAAACAAACAAGTTATTATATGGCAGCGGCCATGGAGGAGAGGCCAAATACCAAATTTTGGACTCAAGCTCAACTAACCTTGTTTTTAAGGAGGGCCAGCTAAATTTATTTTGTAACTGGACATGTTTGTATATTGATGGGATACAATTGTAAAAAATGCTGGAAGTTATTGCTCATTTGATGAAAACTTCAGATATATCAAAATATTGTTTGAGAACGTTCTCAAATTTTGAGTAGCATACTCAACAAATTTATTCATTTTTTACAGGAATATCATTTATATCTTAAAACATAACCAGTAGTTGAGCTTGAATGGGGATGATGAGTATAGAGTTAATTTGATGACATCAGATACAGGTGTATAAATTGGTGTTTTCCTTTTAGTTGATCAGGCCCTGGATCATGATTTAGTTGGGTGACATATTTGACACTGTATATTATCCCTCATAGTGACTCAGTTGGGTGACATATTTGATACGAATTTATTCTATTTTTTACAGGACTCATCATTTGACATATTTGAAAACATATTACCAGTAGTTGAGCTTGAATGGGTGACATATTTGAGTACTGTATATTATCCCTCATAATTTGTGACATATCAGATACTGGTGTATTAATTGGTGTTTTGACTTTTGGGTGACATATTTGACACTGTATATGACCCCTCATAGTGACTCAGTTGGGTGACATATTTGATACCACTGTATATTATCCCTCATAGTGACTTAGTTGGGTGACATATTTGGGCCTGGATCATGACCCCTCATACAAATGTAGTGGCTGAGTTAGGGTGATCATACCTCAGATTGACTCAGTTGTGAAATATACTTGTACCATGACCCCTCACAGTGATTTAGTTGGGTGAAATATTTAACTTGGGCCTGGATCATGACCCTCTTGGGTGAAACAAATCATACCCCTCACTGGCTTAGGGGTGAAATAATTGACTCTTGATCTCAGATAGTGACTCAGTTGGGTGAAATATTTGACTCTGTATCATGACCCCTCACAGTGGCTCAGTTGGGTGAAATATTTGACTCTGTATCATGACCCCTCACAGTGGCTCAGTTGGGTGAAATATTTGACTCTGTATCATGATCCCTCACAGTGGCTCACTTAGGTGAAATATTTGACTCCGTATCATGACCCCTCACAGTGACTCACTTGGGTGAAATATTTGACCATGTTCATGATCCCTCAGTGGCTCAGTTGGGTGAAATATTTAACCCCAGATCATGACCCCTCAAAGTGGCATCAAAGTTGGGTCTATATGACTTACCGGTACATGTAGAAACTGAAGGTTTGAGCAAGGGTTTCCCTTACACATGGATTCTTCATCTCTGATACATAAGATATTTTCAAGGATGCACAAAATAAATAAAACTGATCCCAAGGGATGCACTGTAACTGTGTATTTGAATTGATTTGAATCTGAAACTGAAGTTTGGTGCCATTGTTTTCATGAATTTCATTGACTTTCAAGTTTAAATGATGGTGTTTCAAAACAAATTTCAAAGCAATGTTTTCTTGCTTGTTTTCATTATGTAGGCTAGATTCACATTACTGCAAGACAATGTTTACATCTGAATTAGCTGTTGTTGCCGATTTTTGAAATTTGTTTAGTTTTGGAAAATATACAATCTATGGGACACAGGAGTGATATGAGATCAGTTTTTAATTGGATTATAAACTCATTCACCCTAAAGACACATTTGGACTGGTCAGAGTCATTGATATACAGAAGAGTCCATTGCTTTTCAGGGGTTGATGAGTTAAGATTGGTCATTATAACAGGGGTCCTGTGTCATGGTTTGGCAGGTTAAAAAAATCTCTCACAACACTGATGTCAGTCTGTAGCAAAGGTCAAAGTTTATGTCACTTCACCATGGTGACATTTCCAAACAATATAACAATACATACATATTGTAAAGCAGCAATAAATCAAACTTAAATAGGTGGTTATTGCCATAGAAACACCTCCGACAGCAGCCAAGGTTACCCATGTACAGAGGGTTCCTGTACACAAACGTGAACTTGAAGACAAGTACATGTATTTTTCTAGTTTCAAGCATACTTGGTCATGACCTTAGAAAATAATGATAAAAATGGGGTTATCTTCATACACTGAACATTCCGATTTTTTATCAACATTTTAGAAGGTGTCAAACTGTGTTATGATGTAATATAACAGATCTGAGTTAGCTTTACTGAGTTGCGTGTTTTACCTTAGAGAGGTCTGGCATCTAACATGCCGATATTAGATCAAGAATTCAAACTGCTGCAGCTCATACAGAGATTTAGATAAAACATGTGGCTAGGGAAAAAGATGGGTTTTACTCTTTTGATGCCAAGAAACTATAAACTACCATAGCTTGTTCTCTGAAATGCACCATGTTTTTATTATAGTGTGAATTGTTAAAAGAATGTTTATGGCAGATTAACAAAGTGGAAATCATTTGTGTCAAAAACAACGAAAGAACAAGAGAAAATGATGAAGTAAAATCCATAAGAAAAATTGTTTACCAATGATTTTATGAAATAATAAAAAAATTTCTCCAGAAAACATAGACCTTAGATGTTGTCTTTGACCATTGCCTCAAAGAACAACCTACCATTATTTTTCCTATAAAGGCACAATTAAAAAGATCGATTTTCACTAAAAAAAAAAAACCTTTGCATTGAAGAGCTACCTATTATGTGAGACCAGTGCATTAAAATTAGATATCGCTTGATTTGATCATGAGAGACTAACATTGCCTCAAAGAGCCACCAATATTGAAACAGCATTGCTTTGAAATACTGTCTTTCTTGAAGACCATTGTCTTATAGAACCATCTATAGTCATGTTTGGTTTCATGAAGAAGATTGTTTCGATTTTTACAGTCTTGACTTCTGCGTTGAAAATTGGTGATAATCGATTTGTTTACTTTTTTTCATGCATTCAGAAATAGAGTTCATGGGAGACGGGAAACGTTTTCTGTTGAATATAGATATTTGCAGAAATAAGATGGATGTTGTATGAATAATTGTATACAGGATGAAAACCAATAACAATGCATAGATGATAAAGTATTCATTTGACTTCCATTTATGTCACTGTAACATATATACTATCTATGTGTTTATTGTTGTCCATCTTGAGTAAAACCATGGGTTGCGCTTCTGTTCGGAATGTACTTATTATGCATATACAGTAAAACCTGCTATAGCGGTCACCTCTATATAAGGATTACCTGTTTATAAAGGACAATTTTTTCAAGTCCCTTGACTGCATACTTCAACTGAATTGAACCTGTGTATAAGGGTCACCTGCACATAAAGGTAAATATTATCTGGTCCCTTGGGCTGGGCCCCTGTATACAGGTTTTACTGTAACATTTAATGAAATTGCATAGTCGTTTACAGAAAAGAGTGGAAATAAATGATAATCATATGGACAGTGAAATGATGATATCTAAATTAAAAAAGAAACAGCAAAATATTTGTCAAGATTTATTGAAATTACTGAAACATTGTTCTACCTTTTTTATTCATATGCGCCATGTTGTTGTGTATACTAGCAGAATTTGTAAGAGTTTTTGTCCTGACACACATAAGCATGTTTAACCAACCTACCCCAGAAATAATGGACTCTACTGAAAATAAATGACCCAGACCAATCTTAATGTGTCTTTAAGGGTGTAAGAGTTAAATTTTGTAATCACTGCACTAGTCATTTAGAGATCAATATGTCCTTGATAAATTTGATGTTGATAAATGTTGAAGCTGTCTGCCAGCCAGATTAATGTAAAATGCCGAATTACTACAATTTTTTAAAGTAACAAAAATAAAGCATCATAATTGACTGACTCACTTATGTTCCCTAAGTATGTATGCCAGAAGATGCTGTATGTACATGTATGCCTAAAACATTACCTAATCAAAGCTGTACCATTTTTCACTTTGTAAATACTTCCTGATTTAAAAATATGAAAATAAATTTTTGAAATATTTGCGAGAGAGCACCGGTATATGGTACACTGTAAATTCCTTCTTGTTGGCTTCTGATAGCTATAGATAAAGCTGTTTTAAGATGTGAAACTGATTATACCAATAAGAACATAAGAATCAATAATCACTCCCCGGGGGGACAGAATAATAATCAAGGTAATGAGACTTTATTTTTAAGAATATAGAGAATTGGAGGATATACACTTTATAAAAGATATTAAAGATCTGACATCAAGAGATGAAAGAAATGATTGCAATCCTGGTCTTTTGAGCATTTTATCGGATGGCATTAAATGAGGGGATTTTAAATTTCAATGTTCGTGTATTTTACTGTTTTCTAACATTCTATCAAGATTTTATCACTGTTCTGTCATCAGCTACGAGTGCCACAAGTAAAGACCTTTGCTAAGGACTGATGACAATGAACAGATGAATCGTTAAAGTCACCAGCACATGCGGTCACATTTAGACTCGCCCAGATCAATAGACAGTATGGTCAACTGTCGTAGAATTGAACAAGTTCATAATTACATGTAAAATCATTTTAGAATTTTGATTCAAAATTATATACCCCTAAATTCTGACAGTGGATTTAAACTTTCTTTGAAATGGTCAGGTCCAAATGTGACTTCAGGGGTTGATGTGACAACATGCTATGCATTCACTGACACCTCAGGCACATGGTTTGAAATTTCATTCAATATTCTCTTTCTTTTCTCTCATGGTTCACAGATTTCCCCCCAATTTGTTTATGGGGAATAATTTCCTTGTCAACCCCTAGGGTGTTGACAATCTACAGGTGAAATTTAGAAATGCACAAAACTATGTGAAAATACAAAAATCTCTTCTAATTCACTGTCATTTGACTTCAGTGTGGAACTTTTGACTACAGATTAGGGATAAATGCATTGTTTTTGCATTGGGAATGGAGCCTTAATTTTGGCCCCATATGATAGGGTGGAACATCTCTGATCACTGCACTGACATAAGGCAATAGCACAGGTTAAAATTTGTATCATTGTACAGGTAAGTGAAAATGGATTTACACATGAAAATTGTCGAGTAAAATATAAAAGAACTGTATAACAACAGTATATTGATTATAAAGCCACAAATACCAATGAAAAAAAGTCAATCCAAGCAATTGTACCTTTGTTCGTACATTGTAAAACATTTAAAGTAAAACTCACACTGTTCTTTTCATTTATATTTTTGTTTTTTGACTTGACATTTAGTTGTTTTATATATTGAATTGCTGGTAAATTAAATGAATCCTGTGGTGCTGTTTGGAAATGATTGTAAGAATCAATTATTGTTATGGGAATGAACTTGTATATCAGCTCATAACAGTGTGAATCCAACAGGTTCATCTGCAGCAGTGCCTGAAGTTGACAGCTAATATCACATTCTCCCCTATGATATCATTATGTAGTATGATCCGTGTGATAACAAGTGTACAAGCACACATATCAAATTTATCTGATTGTGGCGATAAATCACAGGGAAAGTAAAGCATATGATTTTATGTTTTTGGCAGTACACCCCAAATTATTGAGGCTATTCAACTTATGATTGAGTTATTTATGATTGATATAATATATTTATATATATATATATATATATATATATATATATATATATATATTTATATATATATATATATATTGTTGTGCATGCATATTACAAGCTGCAAAATGTTGTTGGTTGTAATTTGATTAATTTGTAGAAAAACTGGACTAATTGTCAAGAGATGTATATCATGAGTTGATTTACACATGTATGAATAGATATACATGACACTTGTCTAATTTGATAAACCATATTCGACCAATTAAGTGCTCATGTCCCTATAAGAGCCCCTCCCCCTTTAGTCCATACAAGAATCTTTTCTAGCCAATTGATGTGGAAATGTGGACATGAAAAACTGTAAGTAACAGTTTATCTGTAGCCCCCAGCAACAGAAGAATGTTGATAGGTGTCCTTGGTAATAACTACAACAACTTTACCACTGTGCATTATAAAAAGATTAACTGTTTTACACCAAATTGGCTATGCTTCCACCCCCTTTTTTTCTATTTTTGTAGTGCCCTGGACACATAATGGGTTGAATATGGTATCACACATAGATTTTTAGTATATACATTATATATATGTATGTATGTATATATATATTTTAGTATATATATATATATATATATATATATATATAATATATATATATATATATATATATATATACACACTATATACCTATATAAAATATATATACACACACTGTATACCTGAAAAAATTAACTTTTAATTTTTTGCCTTTACATGAAAGGCAAATTGAAAACAAACATGAAAATTCTGAACTATATTATTGAGATATGGACAAACATGTCATCCACTTGACATTTGAAAATTTAGGGTGAATGTTGGACAGGGATAATGTTATCTGTTGGAAGAAGGGGAAAATAAAAAGGGGCCAAAATTTCCATCTGACAGTCCAACAACAGCTGATAACATATCAATCTGACAATCCAACAACAGCTGATAACATATCCGTCAGATAGTCCACCAACAGCTGATAACATATTCATCTGAGAGTCCCCATCTGACAGTCCATCTATATCTGATGACATCCCCATCTGACAATCCATCTATATCTGTTGACACCCGCATCTAACAGTCCATCTATATCTGTTGACACCCCCATCTAACAGTCCATCTATATCTGTTGACATCCCCATCTAACAGTCCATCTATATCTGTTGACATCCCAATCTAACAGTCCATCTGTATAGACATCTCCATCTAACAGTCCATCTGTATTGATAACTCCATCTGGCAGTCCATCTATATTGATATCTCCATGTGGCAGTCCATCTATATCTGTTGACATCCCCATCTGACAATCCATCTATAGCTGATGACATCACCATCTGACAGTCCATCTATAGCTGATGACAACACCATCTGACAGTCAATCTATATATGTTGACATCACCATCTGACAGTCCATCTATAGCTGATGACAACACCATCTGACAGTCAATCTATATATGTTGACATCACCATCTGACAGTCCATCTATAGCTGATGACACCACCATCTGACAGTCCATCTATAGCTGATGACACCACCCGTCCATCTATATCTGACACCATCCATCTATAGCTTATGACATCACATGACAGTCCATCTATACTGTTCCATCTATCCATCTATAGCTGATGACACCACCATCTGACAGTCCATCTATAGCTGATGACATCACCATCTGACAGTCCATCTATAGCTGATGACATCACCATCTGACAGTCCATCTATATCTGTTGACATCACCATCTGACAGTCCATCTGTATTGATATCTCCATCTGGCAGTCCATCTGTATTTATATCTCCATCTGGCAGTCCATTTATATCTGTTGACATCACCACCTGACCCGTCTGTCTATAGCTGATGACATCTTTATAATTCATTCTATGTCTTCATTAGGATTGAGACCATGAAGATTTAATTATCCATAGGTCCATAATCTATAGACCATTTGAGTACCTAATGCAGTATTTGACAGATATATGGGACTTTAAAAATCTTTATAAATGACTCACATCCCAGGAGAGGGGATAAATAGTGATCATCAAGTACATCCTGCTCTCTTGTTTGTCAGTGGTTTCTATCATCTGAAGACAAATGATGGACTTTCCCAAACTTTTACTTTGATGGGATTATGTCGACATTTAAAACAAATTTGTATAGGTATCCTTGAAAGCTTTGACCAACAGCTTAACGGCTAAGACCACCCTGGTTTAATACATCAAGACTTGCTGGGCCTTAACTGCATGAACACAGAAAAACATGTATCTTCTTCTCTAAACAGATTTGTGTGCTTTTAATCGAAAATGGACATTAATTATTTGTTGTAATACAAATAATGCTTCATGTCACTGATAATAGCTTTATTTTTATCTGACAGATAACAATAACTAAAACACAGCCTTATTATAGCAGTGGTGAGTCACTAACTGTGTGATAATTGTGTTGGAGAGTGAAACTTTGAGAACATATCTGAAGGTAGGTAATCTTTACCTGCAATAACTTACCTGTTCATGTACAAAAAAGGATTATTAGTCCTGTTTTTACAGAGGGACATTCTGTCTGTCATCTTCCTGCTCATTTTATGTATCTGTAATAGTACCTTAGTAAAGATCAGAGCAGGTGACTTATTGTAGTCTGTACCTTAGTAAAGATCAGAGCAGGTGACTTATTGTAGTCTGTGTACCTTAGTAAAGATCAGAGCAGGTGACTTCTTGTAGTCTGTGTACCTTAGTAAAGATCAGAGCAGGTGATTTCTTGTAGTCTGTGTACCTTAGTAAAGATCAGAGCAGGTGACTTATTGTAGTCTGTCTGTGCCTTAGTAAAGATCAGAGCAGGTGACTTCTTGTAGTCTGTGTGCCTTAGTAAAGATCAGAGCAGGTGACTTCTTGTAGTCTGTGTACCTTAGTAAAGATCAGAGCAGGTGACTTCTTGTAGTCTGTGTACCTTAGTAAAGATCAGAGCAGGTGATTTCTTGTAGTCTGTACCTTAGTAAAGATCAGAGCAGGTGACTTCTTGTAGTCTGTGTACCTTAGTAAAGATCAGAGCAGGTGACTTATTGTAGTCTGTGTACCTTAGTAAAGATCAGAGCAGGTGATTTCTTGTAGTCTGTACCTTAGTAAAGATCAGAGCAGGTGACTTCTTGTAGTCTGTGTACCTTAGTAAAGATCAGAGCAGGTGACTTATTGTAGTCTGTGTACCTTAGTAAAGATCAGAGCAGGTGATTTCTTGTAGTCTGTGCCTTAGTAAAGATCAGAGCAGGTGACTTATTGTAGTCTGTGTGCCTTAGTAAAGATCAGAGCAGGTGACTTCTTGTAGTCTGTGTGCCTTAGTAAAGATCAGAGCAGGTGACTTATTGTAGTCTGTGCCTTAGTAAAGATCAGAGCAGGTGACTTATTGTAGTCTGTGCCTTAGTAAAGATCAGAGCAGGTGACTTCTTGTAGTCTGTACCTTAGTAAAGATCAGAGCAGGTGACTTCTTGTAGTCTGTGTACTTTAGTAAAGATCAGAGCAGGTGACTTCTTGTAGTCTATACCTTAGTAAAGATCAGAGCAGGTGACTTCTTGTAGTCTGTGTACCTTAGTAAAGATCAGAGCAGGTGACTTCTTGTAGTCTGTGTACCTTAGTAAAGATCAGAGCAGGTGACTTCTTGTAGTCTGTGCACGTTAGTAAAGATCAGAGCAGGTGACTTCTTGTAGTCTGTGTACCTTAGTAAAGATCAGAGCAGGTGACTTCTTGTAGTCTGTGCACGTTAGTAAAGATCAGAGCAGGTGACTTCTTGTAGTCTGTGTGCCTTAGTAAAGATCAGAGCAGGTGACTTCTTGTAGTCTGTGCACGTTAGTAAAGATCAGAGCAGGTGACTTATTGTAGTCTGTGTGCCTTAGTAAAGATCAGAGCAGGTGACTTCTTGTAGTCTGTGTACCTTAGTAAAGATCAGAGCAGGTGACTTATTGTAGTCTGTGTGCCTTAGTAAAGATCAGAGCAGGTGACTTATTGTAGTCTGTGTGCCTTAGTAAAGATCAGAGCAGGTGACTTATTGTAGTCTGTGTGCCTTAGTAAAGATCAGAGCAGGTGACTTATTGTAGTCTGTGTACCTTAGTAAAGATCAGAGCAGGTGACTTCTTGTAGTCTGTGTACCTTAGTAAAGATCAGAGCAGGTGACTTCTTGTAGTCTGTGTGCCTTAGTAAAGATCAGAGCAGGTGACTTCTTGTAGTCTGTACCTTAGTAAAGATCAGAGCAGATGACTTATTGTAGTCTGTGTGCCTTAGTAAAGATCAGAGCAGGTGACTTATTGTAGTCTGTGTACCTTAGTAAAGATCAGAGCAGGTGACTTATTGTAGTCTGTGTACCTTAGTAAAGATCAGAGCAGGTGACTTATTGTAGTCTGTGTACCTTAGTAAAGATCAGAGCAGGTGACTTATTGTAGTCTGTGTGCCTTAGTAAAGATCAGAGCAGGTGACTTATTGTAGTCTGTGTGCCTTAGTAAAGATCAGAGCAGGTGACTTCTTGTAGTCTGTGTGCCTTAGTAAAGATCAGAGCAGGTGACTTCTTGTTGTCTGTGTGCCTTAGTAAAGATCAGAGCAGGTGACTTCTTGTAGTCTGTACCTTAGTAAAGATCAGAGCAGGTGACTTATTGTAGTCTGTGTACCTTAGTAAAGATCAGAGCAGGTGACTTATTGTAGTCTGTGTACCTTAGTAAAGATCAGAGCAGATGACTTATTGTAGTCTGTGTGCCTTAGTAAAGATCAGAGCAGGTGACTTCTTGTAGTCTGTGTACCTTAGTAAAGATCAGAGCAGGTGACTTCTTGTAGTCTGTGTGCATAATAAAGATCAGAGCAGGTGACTTATTGTAGTCTGTGCCCTTGTAAAGATCAGAGCAGGTGACTTATTGTAGTCTGTGTACCTTAGTAAAGATCAGAGCAGGTGACTTCTTGTAGTCTGTACCTTAGTAAAGATCAGAGCAGGTGACTTCTTGTAGTCTGTATCTTAGTAAAGATCAGAGCAGGTGACTTCTTGTAGTCTGTGCCTTAATAAAGATCAGAGCAGGTGACTTATTGTAGTCTGTACCTTAGTAAAGATCAGAGCAGGTGACTTATTGTAGTCTGTACCTTAGTAAAGATCAGAGCAGGTGACTTATTGTAGTCTGTGTACCTTAGTAAAGATCAGAGCAGGTGACTTCTTGTAGTCTGTACCTTAGTAAAGATCAGAGCAGGTGACTTCTTGTAGTCTGTGTACCTTAGTAAAGATCAGAGCAGGTGACTTATTGTAGTCTGTACCTTAGTAAAGATCAGAGCAGGTGACTTCTTGTAGTCTGTGCCCTTGTAAAGATCAGAGCAGGTGACTTTTTGTAGTCTGTGCCCTTGTAGAGATCAGAGCAGGTGACTTCTTGTAGTCTGTGCCTTAATAAAGATCAGAGCAGGTGACTTATTGTGATCTATAGCTGTGATAGTTATTCCCTAGATAAAGATCAGAGCTTGTCTTCACTGACAGGTGACAGTTTGTGATCTATAGCTGTGATAGTTATTCCCTAGATAAAGATCAGAGCTTGCCTTCACTGACAGGTGACATTTTGTGATCTATAGCTGTGATAGTTATTCCCTTGATAAAGATCAGAGCTTGCCTTCACTGACAGGTGACATTTTGTGGTCTATAGCTGTAATAATCGCTTAGTAAACCTTAGAGCAGGTGACATATTGTGGTCTATAGCTGTAGCAGTCCCTGAATAAATACCATAGCAGGTGACATATTGTGACCTATAGCTGTAATAGTACCCCAGTAAAGGTCAGAGCAGGTGACATATTGTGGTCTAAAGGTGTAGTTAGTCCCTCAGATCAGAAATACCATAGCAGGTGACATATTGTGACCTATAGCTGTAATAGTACCCCAGTAAAGGTCAGAGCAGGTGACATATTGTGGTCTATAGCTGTAGCAGTCCCTCAGTAAATACCATAGCAGGTGACATATTGTGACCTATAGCTGTAATAGTACCCCAGTAAAGGTCAGAGCAGGTGACATATTGTGGTCTATAGCTGTAGCAGTCCCTCAGTAAATACCATAGCAGGTGACATATTGTGGTCTATAGCTGTAGCAGTCCCTCAGTAAATACCATAGCAGGTGACATATTGTGGTCTATAGCTGTAGCAGTCCCTCAGTAAGTACCATAGCAGGTGACATATTGTGGTCTATAGCTGTAATATTACCCCAGTAAAGATGGTATGGTCTATATCTGTAATAGTCCCTTAGTAAAGATCAGACAGGTGACTTGTTGGTAAGAATTGGTACTTGTTTAGAATTAATAATTGTTTAGAAATGGTACTTGGTTTGAAATGATCACCTGTCATTAGTGATATTAAAAATATTCTTAAGTGTTCAGACAATGTTCAACGAAACCGTTATAAATGGCAACATATAGTTTTCAAACATCATTACCGAGATCGAACACGTTGAAAAACTTGTTTTGTTTGTTTATTGTTGTTTAAGGTCCCACTTAAGAATCTTTCACTCATATGGAGACATCACCAAATGCCGGTGAAGAGCTTCAAATTTTGGCCTATGCTCGGCAATTAGGGCCATTGAGCAGTGAGGGTTCTTTAACATGCCGACACCTTCTGTGACACGGGACCTCAGTTTTTACTTTTTCAGTCCAAAGGACAGGAAACCAACCTGCAGCCGGCTGGACTCGAAGTCAGTACCTCAAGATCAATAGTCGAGTGCGCTACCGACTGAGCCAGGCCCGCTCTTGTAAAATTTGTAGAATATGAAGTAGATACAGACTATCAATGAGGAGGATATTTTGCTTCAGTGGTCGGTTCTTTGTCAAGTACATGTCTACAACATGCAAAATCTATATCATCGTCTGGTTTCCTGCCACATTTTCACTTCATCTGCTTGTAAAACATCAAGATAACTTTTTGACACCAGAAAGATGTAATAGAAAGAGACAGAGCATCTTAGCAGTCAGTCAGCAAACTATATTACTATCACATAAACGTCATTTGCTACTTAACTAGTTGTGAAGCTGACAGGACGTCTAGTCTGTACATCTCTGTTGATATATCTCACTTGGTTTACACATTCAGATTACATATGATCAGCACACTGACAGTGGTCAAAGTGGTCAAGTTTGTGATTGATGACTTGTGTACATAATAGCCCTTAGGTCATGCCAAATTAATAAGTTGTTCTTCGGGACTGCTCGCACGTGAAAATCGATTTGTGAAAATTTGAAATAAATTTCTTCCCGCTCGCATCATGTCCGGAACTCCCGCATCAGATTCCAAAATTAATAAGAAGATTTTTTTTTATAATTTGAGTGTTTAAATTAAATGAGTATTACTATTGATAGAAAAGTACTGAAAAGGCTTGAATAAAGATAGTACATATATACACAGAATATGACACATGGTGCTTCATTTGCTTGGTAGTTTATTGTCATAGCATCAGGTGGCCTATGTCTGTGGCTCCATTTATGGCAATGAACAGATTTCAGTTGCCAGTTATTGGCGATATCCACTGACCATTCATTGACATGTTTATTAAAATTACGAGAAAGGGTAATTACAGCGGCAACGAGGAAGATATTTACAACACGTATTTTGAAAATAGTGATTCCCTTTTTCTTTGCCACTGTTACTAGGAAAAAGGTTAAATTTGTTGCAAATTTCTTATTATCAGTGATTCCATAATATGCGTACCGTATATTATGGCAGCAACAACATCAAAATAAGGCAGGTAATGATGTACAAACTTTCCCTTGAGCTTGTACTTTAAAATTAAGGATAAATCTGTTTTTATTTCTATTAACCCTTTCACCACCAAGTAACTTAGTGGTATGCTCTATTCTATTGTATTAGACCAGTCTATTATGGTCTGTGGGGTTGAAAGGGTTAATTAAGTGGTAATTATAGGGTGCTGTGCATTTCTTAGGCCAAAATTCTGTCACGATTTTGAGTTACTTTTTTAACTTCCAAATACATATACATTTGTATATGTAAGCTGTATACATTGTAAGTCCAAATTACCTCACCTTTCTCTTTGTTCCCACTTCCAACTGGTACATACATGCATGATAAGTCCCCACTGCAGTGAGTTTGAATTATGATAAAAATTTAAAGACTGTGATGTTAGAATTATGATAAAAATTAAAATACTGTGATTTTATGTAACTTTGGTACTAAAACAGGCAATGTGAAAATAGTGGAGTCAAATAATTAATTCCTAAACTATCTGTATCAAACCATGTTTATTCTGGGTATGGACATGTCAAACATCTCATTTCAGAACTTCATAGATCATTTTCCAAATGGATGTAACACTAAAATTAAATGATTATCCAGTCCTTCCTGCTCTATGAAGTTTTATGGGTACACATCTACACATGTACATCTCCACAAAGCCCCAGGCTTGACATCAGAAAAAGACTTAATCAAAATGCTTCAGTATAACATTTTTGGTTCTAAGATGTAGTGAAAATTCCAGATTTTTATCAAATATCTTTGATTTGGTATATAGATAATGATTAGATAGAAGCCTTTTTGTTGACAAAATTCTTCCACATTTTGAATAATTTTTCATATGCCTTTCTCGAGTCAGTTACATGTACTTGGACCTATTTCTGCTACATGTAGCTACATGCCAGAAGGTCTTACCAATAGTTGGAAATCCACCTAGTGCCCCGCAGTTGTTTCTACAGAGTATTTTTATATTTGGACCTAGGGGTCTCATTAATTATTTTGTCATTTAATTATATGCTTTGTTATATTTAAGATACTATTTTGCATTGTAAAATTATCAAAATTTGTCAAAATACACTAAATATAGTTGTTATCACAGATGCATTTGATGTACAAGTACAGTAAAACCTGCTAAAGTGACCACCTCTATATAAGGATTACCTGTTTATAAAGACTGGTTCTTTCAAGTCCCTTGACTGCATACTTCAACTAAATTGAACCTGTTTATTAGGGTCACCTGCACATAAAGGTAAATATTTTCTGGTCCCTTAGATGGCCTCTATATAAGGTTTCACTGTATTATGATGGTCAGAAACTTTCAGACTGACACAATTAAGCATTTCACACAAACTATTGATTTGTCCATAGGTTAAATCTGTAAAAGCAGAAGTTATCAAGAAATATTGATTTAATATGACTTAAATTGAAAAAAAAAAAAATATTGAAAAAAAATTAAATTTTGTCTGCTCATGCCATAAAGAATCTCTCGCATCTGAAAAATAAAGTTTTGTGAAAAAAAATAAACTTAATTAAATTGCTGGCTCTCTCCATATTTTTTCTCCAAAATTCCGAAGAACAATTAATTAATTTGCCATGGCCTTAAAACCAATTGTATGTTAATAATAATGATAATAAATAAAAAAAAAAAAACAAAAAAAAGAAGAAAAAAACCAAAAAAAAACCACATCTATTGTGATCTGTTTGGCAATCAGTTTGACTTCACAAGAACTGTATTGTATTCACATCTGGAATCCCATATAGTGACAAGTATGAATGTTTACTCTTGTCTGTTCAATTTAAATGTTCTTATGCTGCCTTACCTAACATTTGAACTCTTCCAGGTCATGTAAGGTTTCACAGGGTGTATAAAATTGAAATTTAGCAGATCTATTTGTTTGTTTTCTTTTGTTTATTTATTTATTTATCTGTTTATCTATTTTTATTTTGAGAGACCCTGATAATCTTGTTTCATGAACAAATACTACCCAACCATTAATGTAACTTCATGACGACTCTTGGCATCATGCCAGAGAGTGGAATCTTTAGTGTGGAGGCTGATGACATATTTATATATATACATGTATGTATATATATATATATATATATATGTATATATATATATATATATATATATATATATATATATATATATGGCTTCCCAGCATCATTAGATGACATCAGATTAAACTGTCTGAAGTCAATCAATCTCTCGGGACAGTATTTACTTATTCCTCTATTTCTTTGAGCAAAATAAGAAGACAGGCTTTAATCAGGTGTAATAAAAATAGAAATGTTGATGTGGGCACAGATACATGTATAGTGTCATCACTTATAGGGTTCCAAATTAACTTATCACCCCCTGAAGAGAGGTTTCATTTAAAGAATTTTTAAGCATGTGGTTTTCAGGATGTGGTCTTATTTAACTCATCAACCCCTGAAAAACAATAGACTCTTCTATAAATCAATGTTTTAGACCAATCCAAATGTGTCTTTAGGGGTGAATGAGTAAAGACTGGTGCTCTTTTATAACCATGGTCTCTCAAGACAGGTTTTACTGTAGAAATATGGTTTGTACATTCCATATATGTTATGTCTACCATTTGAAATGGTCCCTCGCTTTGCTCAGGCATATTTTCATGGTACTTGAAAGTGATGTACCAACCACATACATGTATATACACTGTAATTATTCTTATGTGAACCTTCTTACTCACTGTTAATTGTCTTATGTGAACCCTCTTACTTACTGTTAATTGTCTTATGTGAACCCTCTTACTCACTGTTAATTGTCTTATGTGAACCCTCTTACTCACTGTTAATTGTCTTATGTGAACCCTCTTACTCACTGTTAATTGTCTAATGTGAACCCTCTTACTCACTGTTAATTGTCTTATGTGAACCCTCTTACTCACTGTTAATTGTCTTATGTGAACCCTCTTACTCACTGTTAATTGTCTTATGTGAACCTTCTTACTCACTGTTAATTGTCTTATGTGAACCTTCTTACTCACTGTTAATTGTCTTATGTGAACCCTCTTACTCACTGTTAATTGTCTTATGTGAACCCTCTTACTCACTGTTAATTGTCTTATGTGAACCCTCTTACTCACTGTTAATTGTCTTATGTGAACCCTCTTACTCACTGTTAATTGTCTTATGTGAACCCTCTTACTCACTGTTAATTGTCTTATGTGAACCCTCTTACTTACTGTTAATTGTCTTATGTGAACCCTCTTACTCACTGTTATTGTCTTATGTGAACCCTCTTACTTACTGTTAATTGTCTTATGTGAACCCTCTTACTCACTGTTAATTGTCTTATGTGAACCTTCTTACTTACTGTTAATTGTCTTATGTGAACCCTCTTACTTACTGTTAATTGTCTGCGTTACATTCATGTCAGCAGCATCACATCTTTAGAATCTCAAGAATGTAGGCCAAAAATGAAAAAAATTATCTGTTTGAAGCATTATAACCAGCTGACAAGACGAATAGAAACCATTTTTTTTTTTTTTTTAAACTTTTTTTCACAATTTACCATGTTCTTTTCTCCTTTATTCTGAAAATTATTCAACACAGACTTAATATCTACCCCAATAAAAAGAGACAGAAATTCACAAATACAGGAAAAAATTAATCTTGTGTATACATGTCTACGACCCATTTTCTGCGATCCAGTATCGGGCATGATTTATTTTTTAATTTGAATTTTGAGTTGTGTTTAAGGTCACATGGTGGCGGCTAGTTTTTAAATAATGTTGAAGGAGAGATTCCGTTTACAATGTACCCAGGAAGAGACCACTGACTTTCTGCAATTAAAACTGGCAACTTTTCTCACAAAAATCGGCTTAGGTTTCAGTGGGGCTCGAACCTGCACTGACCAGAAGTGAGAGAATGCTCTTACTACTGGGATGTCATGTCACGTCAAACAAATGATTTTATAACAAGGCCTTACAAATGCTGTTGTTATCATGATTGTAAATTAAATAAAAACTAACCACAAATTTCTGTGTGTATATCATCAACTACTGTTACATCTCTAATCAACTTCATTAGCACTGCTAAACAAGACAGATGGTCTTAATGAAAGCAAGAATGTTGAAAGAAATAAAACCACAAATGTATGTCAAAAAGACATTTTGATCTTCCTGAGGAATTTACAATGCAATCAGATATATTAGAATGCATCTATAAAAGTTGCATTTTGTTTTTTTTTATTGATAGCCAGAACCCTGATTTGATTTGCTTTATGTGATTTTTTTCTGACTTGCGTTCAAAATGTCGGTTTATATTTTATATATTCAGTCATCCATGCTTAGGGCCCATTATTTATGCAGGGATATTCCTAACTCTTAAATTCTGGAAATAGGGTCCAGAAAATTGGGAAAATATATGACATTTGTACTAAAAAAAGGAAACCTAAAAGTGGCATTAGCTGTGTTTACCAAAAACATTATTTATATTTTTTTCTACTTGTACTACTTCTACTTGATGTATAATAACAAATAATTTACAATTCAATCAGATAATTATATATTTCTATATATTTTGTGAAAATAAAGTCAGGTCTAGTGTTGTATTCATATACAAATACTAAGGTTGAGTTAATCAATTGCAAGTGAAAAGGTGCCAAACCTGTGTTTCTCAAGCAATTTCCACAAAATAAATAGAAATTTAAGATTTGTATGCCTGTGTATATATCCTTTCTGTTATTGTATATCAATCTAGGTAGTAAAAAAAAGGAGAAATGAATTTTTGATTAAAACACAGATAATGCCCCTTTAATTTGAAAAATTTGTTTGACAGTACTTTATTTTTTTGTTGTGAAATTCCAAATTGAGATTTTTTTGTATTTTGTGGAAAGTACAATCTGTTTTTCTGAATTGGGAAGGGTCCTGTAACTGGACTCAAATTCGGCCTAGGAAAATCCCTGGTATGTCATCAAACCCAGTAGATATTGAAGCTCAAATCATTTTTGAGATTTTGAGATGAATACATGCACATTCAGGATTTATATTGAAACCAGATATTTTTGTAGAATTATGGTATAGAATTATAAACAGAAATTGAAAAACCTGCTCATCTGAAGAAAAATCTGGAGATATTGAAAAATGGTTGAGTGGGTGTTTTTCATCTCTCGTTGGTGCAGGTTCGAGCCCCGCTGTACCCTAAGCTGATTTTGTGAGAAAGTTTGCCAGTTTATTTGTGGAAGGCCTATGGTCTTCACCATATTACTGAAAAAAAATTAATGTTGAGTGTGGCATAAAACACCGTTCAAACAAATATAAAAAAAAAAAAACATAAGTAAATGAAAAAATGATTGAGTACATACTCAAAATATTGAGTATCATACTAAAAAAAAGTTGTTTTCCATTTTATAAAATATTTCTTGTAAACATTCAAGTTGCAGAAGCTCTATTCTCTACTGGATATATCATTTTGTGTGTGGGTTTTATCTGTACATAAAAATTGGTTTGTAGAAAAATAGTTAAGACATGTGCACACCCTTCCTTCCTCCCCCCCAAAAAAAAAATGAAAAAAAAAACAACCAAGCAAAACAACAATAAACCTTGTTTCATGTACGAATTCATCTGAAAGACGTTACCTCATTTTTCACTGTTGACAGATATATGTATGAGTGAGAAATTCTTGGCTATATCTTAAACAACAATAAAACAAAACCACAAAAAGGTGTATGTCTTCATGTTTATTGCCCCGTCAGTATAAGTTATTTGAGTTGCATGACTTTCGTAAGTTGGATGTATCTAAATTAAAAATTAAATCTCTTGTTACTTTTCTCATTCTTTATGTCTCTTTTCTACAATAGAATTGCAACATTTGTTACATACACTTATATCTACTGCGACTCAGTCTTTTTAATATTTTATTTACATACACCTACAACCAATAGAATAAATTATTTCTCGTGAGGTCATTAAGTTCATTCGTAGATTCGTATTGGTCTGTAAAGTGATTTGAGTACTTGTGTGAAGTACATGTATACGAGGACGAGGACATACCACCCTATCATATGTAATGATCCTGTCTATATTTCCCTGTACCCTTTTCATTCATTAGCAGGAGGGGAATTTTGATTTTTTTATCCACTTTCGGAGTCGGAATAATTAGAGTATGCTAGAGTATGCTGGAGTACTCTACAGATTTTAGGAAATATATACATTATTAAGTAAACAATTTAACATTTTATTGTATTTGTATACTATTTCAAAACTGTTTTAGTGATTTCGGAATGATTTATGATGTAAAATTAGATATTTATATTTATAGGGACTTAAAAATTTGAGCCATCCGTTTGTATAGATGTTTCTTGATCCTACGACATGGATGTGATTCTACGACAGGATCCTTTATTTATTTGTTTAGTTTTCTATTAATTTATTTTTTTATTATATTTAATTTCATCATTCTTATCAAATCCATAAGCCAGATCAAATAAATAGATATGGATAAAAATGAAACAAATTTATGTGGGACAAAATGCATACTAGGTTCCGTGCCGTAGATTCCAACTCAAGACTGGAATCTTTTCTGGTACATTACATTACACTTAAATGATATTGTATAAAAAATAATACATCTGATATGAATGTCTGTGCTATGTACATGTATTACCAGTTTATTAACTAAATATAGTCTTACAACTCGATAATACACTGAAAATCTGTAGAGTACTCTGGCGTACTCTAGAGTACTCTAGCGTACTCTAATTAGTCTGACCGTCCACTTTCATCCAACTTATCTGCATTCTTATAAGTCAGGTTATTCCGACTTTCTTGACCCTGAGCTTTTCTGTGATGTTGTCTTTAACTTTAAAGATATCTATGTACACAAATATTGATGTGGTTTTCCTCATCTCACGATGCTCTGTCTTCTTTATGATCGTATCTTTAAATGCATATGTATATAAATTGTATGGCATAGATGTTTTATAAAACTCTGACGTTGGACTACAGTACAACAAATGAATTTTGTACTCCTGTGTTGTCGCTATAATTCTGATTCACTCATCTTTTTGACAGTTGTTAAATCATCAGGTAATGACACAGGTACGCAGGCACATTAATTAAGAAATATATGCAAATTGGCGAATCTCGATATACAAGCCATGTGCATCCAGTGTGACTACTACAGTAATGGGCTTTTGTGGGATAAATGCTCTATGTAAACTGTGTTTATGAGTTTAACAACAAATACTTAAAAAACAAACTAAGGATGGTTTAATTACAGGTAGGGATGAGAACTTAACTTTAAATTTATGTACAACACTGTAGAGTTTATATGAAGCATACATTTTTAATATGCCGTAATTTGTTAAATCTATCAGACTGTCGCAATAGTTGTCAGTTACCTGGTACATGTAGCCAGGATCTGAGGATAGGCTGGAAGGCAGCAGATGTGAGTATGTGACATTGTAAATTTGCTAGTTACAAAAGTTTTAAACTTGCACATATTACATTTTGTTGACAAGGTAGCTATCTTCCCCCTTTAAATTGTTTATTTTGTTTACTTTCTTGTTGTGTAATCCCTGCCGAGTGTTTTCCACTTAGGTGAACTCACCAGCTGTCGACTTAAGTGCCACAAATTTGAGGGTTCATAAATGTGCCACCACATGATGTAAATTTTACCTGTGGACTTAAGCAATGTGGACTTAAGCAATGAGGGTTCATAAATGTGCCACCACATGATGTAAATTTTACCTGTGGACTTAAGCAATGAGGGTTCATTAATGTGCCACCACATGATGTAAATTTTACCTGTGGACTTAAGCAATGAGGGTTTAATGTGCCACCACATGATGTAAATTTTACCTGTGGACTTAAGCAATGAGGGTTCATTAATGTGCCACCACATGATGTAAATTTTACCTGTGGACTTAAGCAATGAGGGTTCATTAGTGTGCCACCACATGATGTAAATTTTACCTGTGGACTTAAGCAATGAGGGTTCATTAGTGTGCTACCACATGATGTAAATTTTACTTGTGAACTTAAGCAATGAGGGTTCATTAATGTGGACTTATGTGGACTTAATGTGCTGTGGACTTATGTAGTAATGGTTCATTAGTGTGGCATGATGTTTATGACACAAATTTTAATTTATGGATTAATTAAGTAAGGGTTCAGTAAGACAAATTTTGACCTATGAACTCATGTAGTGAGGTTTCCTGAGTGTACCACTGTTGCCATGACAAAGTTTGACCTATGAACTAATGTTGTGAGGTTTCTTTAGTGTGTCACAGTTGCCATGACAAATTTTGACCTATGAACTCATGTAGTGAGGTTTCCTGTGTGTACCACTCAGTTGCCATGACACATTTTGACCTATGAACTAATGTTGTGAGGTTTCTTTAGTGTGTCACAGTTGCCATGACAAATTTTGACCTATGAACTCATTCTGTGAGGTTTTAGTGTACCACAGTTGTCATGGCAAATTTTTATCTGTGGACTTGTGCATTGAGGGTTCTTAAGTGTTCCAGGATTATCATCATACATATAGAAGAGCTATATGACTTATGTTCAGGTTTCAGTTCAGATCTGGTTTTGATCTAGAGTTTCTGTGCTTGTGAGATATACATAGCTTTGTAACAGTGAAAGATAGAATAGTATAAGAATAGTATAAATTGTATGTGGTCTGGAATCTGTTGTATCTGTAACAGGATCTTAAGTTCAGGTCGGTGAACTAAGCTTTTCGTTTTACATGCACGTGTGATAAAATCTTAAAGTAGGCAGATTTGATAGGGCTTATGCTTGGTGAATTGTAATTAATCAAAAACCAGCAAGCCGGCCAGCGAGCTTCCTTCGTAAGCATGTACATACAATAATCCCTTCTACAGAGTTGAAATGTCCAACGTCTGTGTTTCTGATAGTAAAGGATTATAGACTTGAAGAAAAATGTATGGGGATTTTTGTGTTGTCTGCTGTTACAAAATGAGTTGTAAACATAATTTCCATCACTCCTCAATCTGTCTTGGCCATTGTAATTGAGATCAGATGAGGTTAGTACTGTCAAACTTACATTAAAAGCCACCTCTCCATAAAGGGCACCTGCCTATAAAGGCCATTTTTATGTAACCTTTGTTAACCATATAATAATGAATGAACTTATTAATAAGCTTCTTTATAATGGCCACCTGTCTGTAATCGCTACTTTTGCCTGTTCCCTTGAGTGGCCTTTATAGACAAGCTTGACTGTAAACGATTTAATCTCCATATAATGACAGATCTTTTTGTTAACTAATTGTGAAAATTAATTAGATATTGTAAATGTAATATCATATCATTGAGCCAAAATATAACCACACTGATGCAAGGAATACCATTTATACAAGATGGGTCATCCAGGAGTGGCAGGTGGTTTATTTCTGATGCGAGGAATACCATTTATACAAGATAGGTCATCCAGGAGTGGCAGGTGGTTTATTTCTGATGCGAGGAATACCATTTATACAAGATAGGTCATCCAGGAGTGGCAGGTGGTTTATTTCTGATGCGATGCAAGGAATACCATTTATACAAGATGGGTCATCCAGGAGTGGCAGGTGGTTTATTTCTGATGCGAGGAATACCATTTATACAAGATAGGTCATCCAGGAGTGGCAGGTGGTTTATTTCTGATGCGAGGAATACCATTTATACAAGATAGGTCATCCAGGAGTGGCAGGTGGTTTTCATGCTGCAAGAATACCATTTATACAAGATGGGTCATCCAGGAGTAGCAGGTGGTTTTCATCTGAGATCATTACTTAAACCACAAAGTCTATCATCAAACTTGCTTTAGCGACCGCCTGTGTATAAGGACCACCTGGTCATAAAGACTAATTTTTTGCTGTCCCCAATAGTTTCATTTGTGTACAAATCAACCTCTATCTAAAGACCACCTCCCTATAAAGACTGGTTTTGTTGTGTTCGTAAGAGGGTCTTTATATACAAGTATCACTGTATTCACAAGTCACCCAGTCTTTTTAACTGGGAACTCGTTTTCAGCAACATGGCGGGAAATATGTATATTTTTGGAAATATAATACTTCTTACACTGGAGTAAACAATATTAGAATGGCTGCAAATTCAGTCTGAAAAATTCTCTGTTTAAGTTTGGTGACTGGTACATGTATGACTCTTGTATTAAGGATTTTTTTTTGGATGCAGTTTGATCAAAAGTGACCAGTATGACTCTTGTGTTGAGGATTTTATTCATGCAGCTCGGACAAAAGTGTCCAGTATACCTTGTGTTGAGGAATTTGCAGTTCGGACAAAAGTGACTGGTGTGACTCTTGTGTTGAAGTTTTTGTTGAAGCAGTTCAGACAAAAGTGACCAATGTAACTCTTCTGTTGAGGACTTTGTTGAAGCAGTTCGAACAAAAGTGACCGATGTGACTCTTGTGTTGAGGATTTTGTGATACAGTTCAGACAAAAGTGACCGGTGTGACTCTTGTGTTGAGGGTTTTGTTGATACAGTTCGGACAATAGTGACCAATGCGATTCTTGTGTTTAGGATTTTGTTGAAGCAGTTCAGACAAAAGTGACCGGTGCGACACTTATGTTGAGTTTTTGTCGATGCAGTTTGGACAAAAGTGCCCAGTATGACTCTTGATTTGATCTTAGGTTTGAAGGTTTTGTTTATGCAGCTCATACCAAAGTGACTGGTATGACCCTTGTGATGTTAGAAATTGGACTGGTGTATCTCAGTGTATGTTTTGGTTATCCCCCTGACTCATGTTATATTCTTCATCTAATTATTATTATTGATGCAGCTGATTTTAACATTTTATAGAAGTGCAGGACCCCTTTAAAAATGAAATAAAATCAAAAACAAAAATAAAAACAAAATGTTTAACAAATCGTTCCCTCTTAAAAAAGATAAAATGAGCATATAATACTAATACCCTCCCACCCCATAACTCTCAAAAGAAAACAAGGTCAAAACAATACAAATAAACACAAAAAATACACCCTAAACTAGTGAGTATATAAAAATGCTGTCATAATTATACTTAGGACATAGGACAACTGATTATCCAATAGGCTTTTTCATGATAGTGCATTCCTAATAATCTTACCTGTGCACAAATACTTTTGAGTGGTATCAAGAAATTTTGTGATCCAGACATTTAATACCCAAGACATATAGTACCCAATAAAAGACTGCTGTTTGTGTATTTAAATTAGCGCATTCATATTTTAGTGCTGTCAGGGGGTATAGACTTATTAACGGAATCTTGAATTCACGCAATTATTTTTTTTAGTTTTGTTGTGTACAAAGAATGTCAGGATGGAGAAATTTTAGTGATGCCCTTTGAATTAGTGCAATGACTTGAGCGCGAAATGCGCTAATATTAGAATACCGCTAAAATATGTACACGCACAGTAATTGTTCCCTGTGTACGATTTGTATTTCTTTGGGTTTGATTTGTGTGGTGTAGGAAACTTCTTGATACCACTCAAAAGTGTTAAATGGGCAGGTAAGATTAGTAGGAATGCACTTATGATACTGTTTCTAGATGCATTAACACAATGCAAACAAATAAATAAACAAATGTGAAAACAACAACATACAATTGCAATCACCCCTCCACCTCGGAAAAAAAAAAATGTTTGTTTTAGATCTGTAAATAACATAGTAAAACTTATATATCTGTAGGTCCTTCACTGATATTTAATTACCCTGAGGAATTTTTAGTGTTGTCATGGTAAATTATACTTTATACTAAAACCACTGAGGCCTCTAGTTCTGTCTATCTCAATCTAATCTTTCCAGCTGAGTTACCCTTGACATCAACTGACAAATTAGCCTCTTGACCAGTGGTTAGCCCAGAGGGAACCTTGTAGAATACCCAAATTAATTAGTTGTAGATTCATAGTTGACTATTCTTTTCAAGATTTACCTCCAATTAGATATCTGCTATAGAAAAAGGGTGAATAGGACAAGTAAAGATGAAGAATGCAAATCAACAGGCAATTACTACTTGGTGAACATTATGATAGCATTTATGCCTATTTTATCAGCTATCAAACATTTTGTCAGAGGCTGCTCAGTATCAAGTAGAAACTGACAAACTGTAGTGGTAACTGTGCTAATGTATATGAAAATAATTCTTATCTTTCCCATGATACTGATAAAATCCTCCAGCTAGCTCATTATGCAACTATAATTGATGTTGAGGTGGGAGACTGAGGGTGGGGGTGTTACAATATACAGTGAAACCTGTATATAGGGGCCACCCAAGGGACCAGAAAATATTGACCTTTATGAACAGGTGACCCTTTTACACAAGTTCAATTTAACTGAAGTGTGCAGTCAAAGCACTTGAAAAAAACTGGCTCTTATAAACAGGTAATCCTTATAGAGATGAGGCCACTATAGCAGGTTTTACTGTACTACAGACCCTCAAGTGGTACTATGATTACTCTCAACTCTCTATCCCTTTTTTTAAATACTACCTTATTAGTATTTTCATGATATTTTGACTGAAACAAGCATTATCTCTTGTAATTTATGTCGACAGATAAAAAAATAGTGCAAATGAGTTGTCTTCTCTTGAAAACATGAAGAAATTATAAATGTCAAGCAGCATCGGATCGATAAATATGTTGATGTAACCTATTTTAGTGTTATCATTTCATTTTTGTTTACTAAAACCTGTTCACTTTTCAATATCTTCTTATCTGTTTTTAGAATTGATAGGATATAATTGAGTTTGAAACAGTGATAAGCATTTTTATACAATTATCAGTAATGTTTTTATGAACATTTGAGGAAAAAAAACTGCATATTCTTGATAACTTTGAAAATTTGTCTTAGATATCACTGTATGTTTGATATTTCCTTTGACTAGAACGACTGAGAATTGCTCATATTTTTTAGTGTTTGCCACATAGAGGTAATGCTACTTCATTGAAATCTCTGTTGTCATACTTGTGTCAGAGGCAATGCCACATCACAAACACTATTGTCATACTTGTGTCAGAGATAATGCCACATTACAACAAACACTATTGTCATATTTCTGTTAGAGGCAATGCCACATCACCATAATCTCTGTTTCAATATTTGTATTAGAGGCAATGCCTTATTACCATAATCTCTATTGCAAAAATCACTACAATCTCTTTGTCAGATTTGTATCAGAGGCAATGCCACATCACCACAATCTCTGTTTGCAGCTTTGTATCAGAGACAATGCCACATCACCACAATCTCTGTTGTCAGATTTGTACCAGAGACAATGCCACATCACCACAATCTCTGTTGTCAGATTTGCATCATAGGCAATGCCACATCACCACAATCACACAATCTGTTGTCAGATTTGATTCAGAGGCAATGCCACATCATGAATTTCTGTTGTCATTTTTGCCAATCTCTGTTGTTAGATTTGGATCAGAGGCAATGCCACATCACAACAATCTCTGTTGAAATCTTTGTATCAGAGGCAGTGTCACACCAACAGTCTCTTGTAATGTTTGTCTGTTGTTAGATTTGTAACAGAAGCAATGTTACATGGGGACATATCATGGTACATATAGCACATTGAAGAAACTTCATTGCATTGATACATGGCTATCATGGAACCTCACCTGTAGCTTATTGCAGCTCCATGTAAAGAACATATTTTTGATAAAACCAGGATAATTGGACATAAAATACTTCACCTGTCCCAAAAAGCAAAGCTGCTGTAGTTAAAACTTACCTCTTCTGTCGAAATTTAACTTAAATATTTCTAAAAACTTCTGCTCACCTTTAAAAGCTAAAATGATACTACAACTATACCACTGTAATATGTAATCCCTTCATTTGCAATTTTAAAAGAATATGTGACAATGAAAATGATAGACTGACATATCTACCATCCTTATAAATTTGAACATACAAACCTTCGGGGTCTAAAGCACAAACTGAGTCTTTTTTTTTTTTCATAATACACATTGTTTCTGGAGCATTTTAACATTATTGAAATTTTTCGGCAGAACAAATTGAAAAGATTTTTTTTTTTCAACATAAAGACATCTCTCAGCGTGAATCATTGTGGAGAAGAGGAGGATGCCTTCACACATTTTGTATAATTTTATGGATGGTTAAAAACAGAAAATCTCTTCACTGTTGGCATTTTGCCAAAATGAAAAAGAAATTCATTCTTACAGACTTTTCTCTGCAGCAAAATTGCACCTGGAAGTGCGGTGTTTTTTATTGTCAGAAATTCGTAGCAGTAAATGTTTTCCAGCATGCGGCTCTTGTCAGAGAGGTTTGTATAATGACTGTACTATTAGAGGGTGCAGATTGGATGTATGTGGGGAAGGCATGTATTGTAACAATTATAGCCATATTTTAAGAGCTCCAAAGCTAGACAAGAAAAGTTGGTTAGTTTAATTCACTTAAAGCAGGAATGTCTCATTTTATAATTATTTGTTAAATATTCTTTATCAGTATTGCACTTTTGTTCTTCTTGATCAGCTGTTAAAAGAGGAATTAGCTGTGGTTTCTAAAAATGTATATACATTTTGTTTTATACTACTTACATTGGTGTACAATAACAAATAAGAGATATACACTAGTATTAAAATTCTTATATTCCTACATATTTTGAGAAAATAAGGTCAGGTCTGGCGTCATATACATAGGCTATATACAAACAGGTGAAATTAATCATTTGTAAATTAATAATTGCCAAACGGGGTTTCTCAAGCAGTTGTCACAAAATATATAGGAATTTAAGAATTCGTATGCCTGCGTATACATCTTTTTTGTTATTTTCCATCAATCTAAGAAGTAAAAAAAGAAAGAAAAATTTTGGGAGGAAAAACACAGCTAATAATTTTAACCCTTTGTGGTTAATTTTTTGCTGCTAGAGTAATTGTAATCCTGAGGACAGCTGTTTATTTCTGTAACAAGATTTCCCCCCACTGATGATATGAATGAAATTTGTTCATCTAGGAAGGATCAAAAGGATTAGTTTCTTTTAAAAATGATCAATTTCAGACAAAAATACCGCCCTGTGTCACACTGACCGTGACTTGATAATGCTAGCTGTTTTGACTCCATGAAAAAAATTTAGTTAACTCTTTCAACCCTACAGACCATAATGAATTGGTCTTAGAGAATAGAAAAGTGCATACCACCCAGATATATAGGGGTGAAAGGGTAAATTTCCAAAACTGTGAGTACAAAATGTTGGTACAAGCAAAAATTAGCGAGTGAGTTTACGAACTATGTCTTATTCTGTCCCCATTATTTTCTTATTTGTTTTATTTCCTGATTGTTTATTTTTAACGTTTTTATTCCACCGAAATAAACGTAAAAAAGTTTTGATCGCATAAAAATGTTCTGAAATGTTAAATTTAGCTTGTTGATATTCATTTTAGCTAGTGGAATTAAATCAACAAGCTATAATTAGGTTGCAGCAAAAACAATTACTTTCAATCATTGCAAAAATTTGCAAAGAAATAATTGTAGCTGGAGTAAAAAGTTTTCTTTCCCAGAATGTTATTATAGGGTCACAATTTTTGTGTGAACTTTTGTTTTTACGCAACAACTTGACAACATAATTACAGTGACTAAAAAATAAAAATAACCGAAACAGTAAAAAGTAAAATGAATATAACCTGGCGGAGTGGAGTCTTGTGAACCCTTTCTTGACCTTGGCGAGTTTAAATTTTAGGTAATAAAGCATAACGTTAAAATTACTCAGACTAGAGTAATAGTTCCTACTTGTCACCATAGATAAGAGCATATCCAGTGCGAAATAAAACGTTATTCCCGTGCAGCTTGTCATAACCGAAAAGTCAGTAGAATCATCAGCATGATAATCAAAAGGTTACTCCGCCATGCCATCTTATGTGAATCGGACAATATTTGTCATTGAGTATCCAGTGATGAATAAAACCTTTTTCCCATGAAACTTATCATAAACGAAAAGTGAGAAGAATTATCCGTATGATAATCAAAAAGTTACACCATTCTTCCTAGTTATAAAGAACTCACAAATTGTCTAAGGCGATTTAGATGCATTTGAATTGGGTAATGGGCAAGTTTTTTTTTTTTTAAATATTTGTGGAATGATACTTTTTCAGTATTTAAGGAACATTTTATGATAGAAAAAAAGGACAAAAGTAGAAATTTGTAGATTTCTATGAAAGAGCACTTTAAAATCCCATCGATATCTGATCGGCCAGTTTTGAAGGGCTGAGGAGAGAATCTGGTTACTATGTACATATACCTAGGAAGAGACCACCAGCCATCTGCAGGTAAACCATCAAACTGTCTCAGAAAGATCATCTTAGGTTCCAGTGGGGCTCAAACCTACGCTGACCAGAAGTGAGAGACTTCATGGTTCAAAGCACGATGCTCTAACCACTCCCATCTGCAGGTAAACCATCAAACTGTCTCAGAAAGATCAGCTTGGGTTCCAGTGGGACTCAAACCTACGCTGACCAGAAGTGAGAGACTTCATGGTTCAAAGCACGATGCTCTAAACCACTCAGCCATGAACCGTGTTATTGTAAGTAAGAGTCATTTTGTGTGAGATAGTAAGTTTTCAGATGCAGGTTACTACTATCATCGTTTTCAATCTGTCTCTATCAGGCTATACATTGTATCAGGAAGGTAAATTAATATACATGTATGAAAACATCTCTTCTGCCTGCATGACTGAACAAGTGGAAATTGTAAATTGATATCATAATGAGTTTGATCTTTAGCAGAAAGGAAACATAGGATGTGTATCTATGTCCTTGAGGAATTTGCTAAACTCTGTTGAAAACACACTCATAAAAAAAAAATAAATAAAATAAAATAAAAATAACACTAGTGCTCCCACTCCAGAAAAAATAAATAAAACATAAAAAAATTAAACAAAATGTGCACACAATCCCTCAAACCAAGTCTTTCATATTTTAGTTTAATATCTTAAAATTATTCAGGAATAAAACTGAGGTGAATCTATCATCATTTTATATCAATATTTACAGGAAAATGTTTATATATTTTGTGATGGTCCATGTAAGTCAAAATAGACAAGTGCCCTTCAGGGCAGGTTAAAAAGTGAAACTTGAGCCCTGAAATGACAATAGTTATGACAAAGGTTATTTACCAAAGTGGCCACTACAATTAAACCTGTTTATATAGACCCTCCTTAAGGACACAACAAGACCAACCTTTATAGGGAGATGGTCTTTATATAGAGGTTGATTTGTACACAAATGGTACTATTGGGGACTGCAAAAATTGGTCAGGTGATATTTATGCATAACTAATTGCTAAAGCAGGTTTTACTATATTTCGCTTCATACAAGGTATCTGCATCGAGGGAAACTTAACTTTATTTTCAGTGAGAGTTCAGTTTCATTTAGATGATCAACAGTGGTTAGATTTAAGATGGAATACAATTTGCTTGTTTTGGATGAGAAATCCATTAGTTGTCTATCCATCTTTTTGTGATTGTACTTGTACTTTCCACCAGACTCGGGCAATTCTCAGAGAAAATTCAAAAATTGTGTCACATGATCCATAACAAAGATCAGTGTCATGTGACTGGCTAGCACTGTAAAGAGAAAATGAAATGACAGAGGCAAGAATACGAGTTAGGTATGAAAATTAGAGTTTTTGACAGTGTTAGGATACAGTTATTATAGATATCTCTAAAACTTATTACTGTGTACCTGTTATTTTTGGCCATTTTTTGGCCTAGAAGAGAGGACAAATTTAAAGTGAATGAATTATTGCCCTTTTCATGATAATTGCATTCTTATGAATTTCACCTGCACACAGAGACTTCCGGACAGCATCAAGGAGTTTCATGCCCAAAACATTTCGTACCCGAGACAAATGCAACCCATTGAAAGACAAATTGTACCCTGTGTATGCTTTGTCTTTCATTGGGTAATTAAGATTTATTTAAGGTACAAACTCCTTGATGCCATCTGGAAGTCTCTGTTCACAGGTGAAATTTGTAGGAATCTGAAAGTTGATTTTCAATCTAAATAAATGTGGGACAGAAATAGATGCCATCCATGAACCTATGGTGGTTTAGGGCGAATTTAAAGATGGTGTGAATATGTTTTCTGCTGTTAAAGGGCAAAAATATTCAAGGGCGAAAATCTAGGTCCATGTCTACAGTATTTTAAGAAAGAGGAGGACCCAAATGTCTTAAATATTTTGCACAGACTTCAAATAAAAGAACCAAATTGGATGGGAAATTCATCTAAAATTAATTCAGGAATTATTAGGACAACTTATCCAATGTTTACTATTCATTTTAAAGCAATCTGTTTGGATTGAAAATCTACCATCAGGTAGTTACTTACCTACATGATCTACCTATGTTCTGTCGAGGTTGAACCTGTGAGTAATGTCTAGAAGAGAGGGTTCATGTTTTAAGATTCAACTTTCTAACCAATGACCACAGATTTGATTTGAGTTTTAACCCACAAGCCCCTGAAAAACAATGGACTGTTCTGTAAATCAATGACTCAGGCCAGTCCAAATGTGTCTTTAGGGGTGAATGAGTTAATTGTTTTTTACGCCACACTCAACAATTTTTCAGTGGTATGGTGGCAGCCAGTTTTTAACGGTGGAGGAGAGAACCTGCATGTTAACCCTTTTACCCCTGTGTTTCTGAGTGGTATATTTTTTTCTGTTGTTTAAGACCAATCTATTGTGGTCTGTAGGGATGAAAGGATAAACCCATATGGAGACCACCAACCTTCAACAAGTAAACTTGTAAACTTCCTTACAAAAATCAGCTTTATAGGTTCCAGTGGGCCTCCAACCTGCGCTGATTAGAATTGAGAGATAACAAGTAAACTTGCAAACTTACTTACAAAAATTAGCTTTATAGGTTCCAGTGGGCCTCCAACCTGCGCTGACCAGGATTGAGAGATAACAAGTATACTTGCAAACTTCCTTACAAAAATCAGCTTTATAGGTTCCAGTGGGCCTCCAACCTGCGCTGACTAGAATTGAGATGGTTCAAAACATGATGCTGTCACCACTTGACCGTGAGACCTTCACTGACCACAGAAGTCCTAAAAACTAGATGTATTTTAATTAGGTGCAGGTTTAAAGCAAATGTATTTTGCTTATTGCTGACAATCCCATTATACATGTAGTCTATCACTGCAGGCATTGCTAAAAATAGAAACTAATCATTGCTAATGAAAGTTTCACAATTTGGAATGAGATTTTACCTATGGTGAAATGAATAATGAAATAGTTACAGAAGTAAAAAAAAAAAAATCTATTGAGTTACAGTTTATTGTAATCTGTCAACATCAACACGTCAAAAATAGCAGTGAAACTCAAATGCAACAATTTGCTGATTTTTTCTTTTTTTTTTTTCTTATTCAGTCATTGTTATCGGCATTAGCGGTAAGTTGTAGACATTTATATAGATATAACATAACATTGAGAGGTCAAGGTCGCATTATAAAGGGCAGATGTATTTTTACAAAGAATCACAAGAAATATAAAATGCGCCATACTACAAACTTGATGGAACCTGATTTTTTTTTACTTTCCATATTGAATCTGGGCACCATAAAACTTGAGAATTACTGAAGTCTAAACATTTTACTCAATGTTTTGGTTAATTCTGAAATCTGATTGGTTGAGCAGGCAAAGTTGAGATAATTCTCAGACTTGAGTAAAATCTAAACTTTTTTTGGTGCCGGGCCCTGGTGTATTGATAAAATAAGATGAAATTAATTTATATAGTCCCAGAAAATGTAAGCATAGTTCAGTATAAATTAATGACAACTAGGTAGACTATAGAATCGGAAAATTTTCATGGGGTTAAAATTTTGTTGTTTTGAAAATAAAACAAATTTGTTGACATTAAATTTCGTTGAAATAAAAAACCTGTTTGTTAAAAAACACGAACCTAGTACTATTACTAGGCATCATTTATGTCAAGTTTTGTCATGTTTTAAATTTTGTTGATAAATGAAAACAACGAAATAAATGAAATTAAAACCACAATGAAATTTTCTGAATTTACAGTAGTTCTACCCATGATAAATTGTCACGTTTACATACACAACCAGTCTAAATTATTTTAAAAATGGGGGTAACAGGTTAGTTGTCGGCACAAAATATAAAAAAAATGCTCGAAATCAGAGCAAGGTTGAATATTTTACTTCTACGTCTGTTTTTTTTAAAAAAAATAGACAGTATTGTTTTGGTTTGAGACAGAACATGGATACGTATGCCGCTAAATATCTTGGTGGACTTTTTCTTAAGGATCTGAAAACGTTTTCGAAGTATCAGAATCTAATTACCATTGTTTAGCCGGTTTTATTTTTCTAATTGGCAAAACCTTCAAGAAATTGTAGAATCAGTGACTTTGTGTTGTCATGGTAACAGAATATTTCAGCCGAAGGAAGAATAATAGGTATTATATGTACTTGTAGCTGTATTGACTTTATATATACATTTTCCCTGTTCTTGTTTGGTAGAAGTGCACTGCAAGCGCAGTCAGTGCATTATTGGGATATAAATGCTTTTGAGGACAAAATATTGCATTATCTTTCGGCAGGCTAAATTTAGAAATATATCATCGTATGTGTTGCAGTTTATTGATTTATGGTCAGTATCTGTTATGTGACAGATTGTGTCATACAAATATAGCTTACCTAGGCCTCGTACCCTGATATTAAACAAATTGTCTACCTATATAATCAAACCTACCTGGGCAAGTCTGGTGGTACAAACATTTGTCATATATTAGCTACATGTATATACACATAATGTAAGTAATTACTTTTTGTATGTTGTGCTAAGGATAGGATTTACATATATATCAGCTATTAGGAGATGAAATTAAATGATATTACGTAATCTTTACATGTGTAAAGTCTGCAAACTTTTTTTTGTATCTCTCTCTTGACAAATTGACTTTATTGATGCAGACATACAAATACTCATGTTTGTCCGCTTGTGAAAGATATTGGAGATGTAACTTGAAATTTAAACATCTTCTGTGATCAGCTTGTTGTGTGACAGATGGGGAATCTTGTAAGTATATCTGATCTCATTAAAAGATACCAAAATGTCTAACTTATTACTGGGTATTGATCATGCTAGACAGAGGACAGTACACAACACTCGTAACTTATCCCTTTCAACCCCACAGACCATAATAGACTGGTCCAAACAATTGACAAAATAAACAAACCATTTGGATACTAAGGGGTGAAGGGCTTATACCTCCAGTACAGAGATGTCGGTGTAAATGTACTCATGTAGTCCAACAGATGCATAACTGATATAGAAATCCATACAGTATTATAATAACTATAGAGCTGTATGATATCTAAACAAAAAGGAGCTTAGATATGGATAGAGTAGGGATTACTGACTGCCCAAGTACTTAACATTAAGCATATATACATGTATATACAGACAGACATACAATGTACATACAGACAGACACACACACACACACAGACATACACAGACACACACACACTCACAGACACAGACACACACACACACACACACACACACAGTGAAACCTTAGCAGACCACCTCACATTTAAGACCACATTTGATATTGAAAATTTCCTATTAAGTATCACATGAGTTCAGAACCTCAATTAAAGAAGACACCATTAATCAGAAAACCATGAGTTAGTCAGATAGGTGGTATATATATATATAAAACCTAACCTAAAGACCACCTCACATTTAACATATGAAAATATTAAGTCTAAAGAAAATTTCTTAATAAGTATGAAGTAAAAGCAGACTCTTTCTTAAGAGACCACTTTGGGAATAAGATCACTTCGAGTCTGTTACGTGGCCTTGATATTGAGGTTCCACTGTATCTCATATTACATATATACTGTTACGCATTTACATATTATCTGTTGCTCACAGGTAATGCAGGGCCTCCGTGGCCGATGTGGGTAGCGCATCGCGCTTTAAAACATGGAGTCTCTCACTTCCTGTCAGTGTAGGTTAGAGTCCTACTGGAACCTAAGCTGATTTTTGTGAGAAAGTTTGCCAGTTTACTTGCGGAAGACCGGTGGTCTCTTCCTGGGTACATTGTAACCTGGTTCACTCCTTCACCATTAAAAACTGGCTACCAACATAGAACCGATAAACTGTTTAATGTGACATAAAACACTATTCAGAATTCAAAAAACTCAAAAAGATATTGCAATGGCTTTTCTAGCTCATCTTCAGGTTCAGTTGATTCAACTTCCCAAGGCCGGTTGTGACGTCACATTTGCATGCAATAAAGTTGCAGCTCTATATAAAAGGACACTAAAATCTTTGGTTGCTTGCGTCCATATCGTAGGTCCAAAATTTAGGACACTTTTACTGTTTGTGACATCTCCAAATAAAAAAAGAGAAAAATGTGAAAATTACAACCAGTGGAATTATACCCCTATATAGTAAATGGACTGATCCAACCTATTGCTGTATAAATCATAAAGAGTATAGCAAGTTTTGGAACTTGTCAAAAGTACAGGGAGGGGCAGACTTGGGGTAGGACAGGCAACATTAAGGGTAGAGTGCCCTGCTAAAATCCTTTAGCTGGAACCATGGTAGTTTTTATGCCTCAGCCTGAAAAGTCGGCTAAGGGAATCTAATGTTTGGATCGTCTGCCTGTCTGTCTGTCTCTCTGTCTGTCCATAATTCCGTCCCGCTTACATATAAAGTGTATTGTTTCAAGTTTGGAATGTGATACTGTAACCAAACTTAGACTGTAAGTTCAACTTCACTGACATCACATGCCCCTGGGGGTGGGGTGGGGTCAAAATGTAGCACATTGCAAAAATTTGTTAAGACCGGTAGCATTTGTTTTTCACAAACACATCTTGTTTTACATGTATATGTCTGGAATTCTGTGTTACAGATGATAAACCGGATCTCTAATATTCAGTCATGGCTGGTATGTACAAAATGTATATGTGTGTGTATGTGAATTACAAAACAGGAAATAAAACTGACAAAATGCTCGTTATATCTGTAACGCATGATGCTTGTTCGTTTCACTGTTGTTTTTCATCCATCCAAGAAGTCTTCACTATATGGCAATGGCACCAGCTGTAGGTGGAGTCCCATAAATTTTGACCTGTGCTATAGGGTTATGCCAAGCGGTTTTTTTTTTAAGGGATTTTAGACGAGAGAGGTGACACAGGTTTTAAGTGGGTTAGGAAGTCAATTCAATTTTTATGAAGAGCAATTGGGGAAGGAATAAACATAAACACATGTGTATAGTTTTTGGCATGACCCAGTATTTGGAATTGAATTTTGGACCTTCCACTTGCAAATCCAGTACTCCACCATTGGACTTCCACATGAAGTGGTTGATGCTATGAAGAGTATGTTTAACCCTTTCATCACTATAGACCATAATAGACTGGTCTCGGACAATAGAAAAGAGCATACCATTTAGACACTTGGGGGTGATGTGCTCTTCTGCAGTTTTAACTTTGCATATATACATCATACTTACGGTATTATTTGACCCAATAAGCGACCATGTCCCTGTAAGCACCCCTCCCCCTTTTCACACACGATCAAGTATCTTTTAGTATGTGGACCTGAAAAAAGGTAAAGAACAGTTTATCTCTAACTCCATGCAACCAAAAAATGCCAATAAGTGTAATCTGTATTAACTACAACTACATTACCACCGTACCTTAGGAAAAAAATTTGACTATTGATTAATACCAATTAGTGTCCACCCCTTTTCCCGCATTTTCTTAGTGCCCTGGGCACTTATTGGGTCGAATACGGTATGTCTGTGGCACATTGTCTGTCATTATACATGTAATATCATTTGTATGATGTCCAGTATATGTAGTTTAACTCACCAAACCCTGAAAAATAATGGACTCTTCTGTAAATCAAGGACTTAGACCAGTTCAAATGTGTCTTTACAGGTGAATAGGTTAAGAAGAGGGTCCGTAGGCAATTTATTTTCTTTATTATTTTGATAAGTAAATTTGGACACAGTTTGATATTTTGAAAAAAAAAAATGTGTAGGCAAAACTTCTTTTTAAGAATTGCACTCAGGCTTTTTTTGGTGGGTTGGTGGGTTAATGTCAATGAATTTTTTTTTTTCCATTTTTTAAACTTTCTTTGAAATTACGAAACATAACTGTGACTTATCAACAATGTCAACTAGTATTCAATTCTATGAGTATTGAGGAATCGATACATGTCCACTGACTAAATTTTAACTGTAACCAAAGCCTTAACCTGTATACTCTATAGTTTCATCTGAAAAAAAAAATCAAATACAGAGGAATACAACCTAGAGGTGTATAAAAACATATAGATATTCTATAATACTGTTTTGTTGATAAGAAAGCTAGAGTTACTCCCCTTGGTATGATACTTGAGTAGAAAGTTTGCCAGTTTACTTGCGGAAGGTCGGTGGTCTTTACCCGGGTAACCGGGGTTTCTATCCCACCAATAAAAACTGGACGACATCATATGACTGAAAGATTGTTGAGTATGGCGTAAAACAAAAAATCAAATCAAATCAAATCTATTTAGTAGAGTTGTAGTTGTAAGTTTGTTGGCCTGTGTGTATGTTGATTTATTCATCTTATTTTCAATTGCTAAATATTTCAAGCCTGTAAATATATTTTTCAATTTATTAGGGTAAAAATGGTGTGTTTACAATTATATATATATAGTTATGCAAGAAATATATAAATATATATCTTGCATACATTTATATATATATATATATATATAGTTATGCAAGAAATATATAAATATACTTATGTATATCTTGCATACATGCAACTACATGTATGCAGTTTATTTTTTTAAAAGAATACTTTGGAATGATGCATACATTACACTTTCCCATGTACATTGTATATGATTGGCTATTACTACATCACACTTTCCCATGTACATTGTATATGATTGGTTATTACTACTGATTATCCATCCCATGATTGGTTAGAAAAGAGTATTGTGACATTTTGATAGGCAATATTGGCATATCATTTTGCTCTGTTAACAATTTTTCCATAGCCAGTGTCAATTCAGTTTAAACAATGATATGTTTTTAATGGCAAAGACCGCTGTGACCAGTATTCATATCTTTTGTTTACTTGCCCTTTTATCACTTCACTAAAGTTCATATCATAAAGTTCTGTTGTAGTTCATAGGGTATCAATTCATCTTTACTTAGCTAAAGGTATTCCTTTTGGTAATTACTCATTTGTAGCTCGCCTAATCGAAGAGGAAGGGGGCTTATGTAGTCATCTCAGGGTCGGTGTCCCAGGTTAAAGTTTTGGGACAAGTGTTGGAAAGCACTTTAAATCATTCAATATGTGTAGTAGTAAAAAAACTCTGTCGTAGGTGAAAAATTTGACATGCCCATTTTATGTAATATTTTATCTCATATATTTTCCAAACAGACCATCTGGTGGTTAGAATAACAAATGCATGTGTATAATTGCAGCAATCTTGTCAGACATAACTCGTAATATAAGTTGTTTATCCACCATTACTTTTACCATTGCAAATTAACTTTAGGTAATTTTTACGAAGATTACCGAGTGTCCAATAAACTTGTGCTATTTGCAGTTAATATACATTCTATTCCTATTACCGTTTGCTGTTATTTTCGTACATCATCATTTCATACCTAAATCAGGCAAAGTTGGTCTTTTTCGCCCTTTCAAAACAATTGTTTCTGAAATTGTCCACTTGCTGGGTATATCGGGTGATCTTGGCCCATTTTTAACTGGTCCCATCGCATTATCGACTTTATCATATATGATCATGAACTGCCCAACTCCACCAAACAATGCGGCACAATTGTAAAACATGAGGTACACATACTTTTCACAGTTATATTGTTTTGATTTGGTCAATGTCAGCATTCAGGATTAAACATCAAAGATCGGAAAAATTTCTTTAAGTGACCTGATACATTTATTTATATATTCATCCGATATATTTTATATATCTTTTGTTTATGCAATTAATACATACAACAGTTGTGAATCTATAAAAAAATTAAAAGGTTGGTGTTTTTAGGCTGGTGACATGAAGTTATATCTATTTGCGATGAAATGCATACATCATCAACATTTAAATTTTATTCGCCGAGCGGAGTGAGGTGCGAACAATTTTGGGAAATTTGTTTTTAATTTTCTGACTTATATAGAAAAATTAAATGTTTCTCAACTATTTTATCAGATTTAGGACCACACTCTTACAGGTTATTTCACATAATATTGAATGTTGGATTAATTGTGAGGCAATATTTCATTAGAGGGTCGTGTTTTAGGCATCTGAAAAAGATATATTTCTTCAAATTTGGAAGCCCGTAGAAACACTTTTCTGCGTCCAGATGCGAAAATACGCCTAGTAATCAGCTAGTAAATCACATTGATTATTACCCTTCTTAAAAGAAAAAGTTAATTAAATTCAGGACAGAATTTCGGCTTAGTATCCTAAGATTTCAAAGAGGGGGCGTTTATTTTTATTTTTTTTTGGGGGGGGGGGACTACAAGATGGCGTACACGTGAAAATGGTGCATCATTCTTTATAAAGAATATGATATTAATCAATGATTAAATTTTCATATTTTTAGCTGATAATAACACAAGGAAAAATCGTATACATTTTGATCCAAAGCAGATTTGGTTGACATATTAATCCATGCTGAGATTATGGTGTTTTATGTCAATTTTTCAGTTTAATATGGTGGTGGTGGAGGAAAAACCCGGTTATAATGTGCTTGGGAAGAGACCAACGGTCTATTCCCTTAATCTCAATATCTTTGGGTAAGATAGTAGTCTACTCGGTCTATGATCCCAATATCTCGGGGAAAGTAATGGTCTACATGATCTATGTTCACTTGTGTATATCAAAATGTACATATTGACCAACAAGTGCGCTTTTAACAGTGACATGAACATCTCCGTTATCTATGGGGAGTTTAACGGAAGATTTAACGGAGGTTTTGTGAATACCGTTTACTTTACGGAGAAATTTAACGGAAAAGTTAACGGACTCGTTAGCTAACGGAGGCTTTGTGAAGAAGGTCCCTGGGCTTTGTCTATTAATTAACACCGGTTATGTATCTTGTTAAGAATAAGATTATGCCCAGAAAATTAAAACACAAATTTCTAATTTTGAATTACTCATAACAGATCTGCCTATAACAACAGAAAAGAGAAATAAATTATGGTCACCCTGTGTGACTTATCTACTGGTGCAACTTACCTACAGGTGCAACTTATCTACGGGTATGACTTATCCATGAGTGCCACTTATCTACAGGTGCAACTTATCTATGAGTGCAACTTATACACACGGGTATATACAGTATTATTTTGATACTTGGCGGAGAAGGGGTTAAGTGAAATTGCTCAGTGTTGTGGTAAAGCAGATAAAAACCACTTATAAAATTGATACACAAACCTTACTAGTTACATTTGTAAATATGGTCAACTCAACTTATAGCAATACCAACAAGATGTCAGTTATGACGAGATTATGTCTATCTATCTTTTATTTCTTACATCATTCTATATAAATTCTGGATAGAAAGAAATTTGGCTGTAATGACTAATGTGGTTCAAATCTATCTCCCGTCCAGTTTGTTTTAAGTGAAGTTGATGGTACTTAATTACTTTTAACTAAAGCAATTGCTTATATGACCTTGAAGATCTTGTCAGTTTTGCATACTAATGAGTACATTTTCTTTTTCTTTTTTTTCAGTTTGACAAGGAATGTTACTGATAAAAGCTACAAGATTCTGTAACAGTATACAGATTAAACATCAGATTTCCAACTACATGTAAGCAAGTACCATATTAAAGCTATTTACCTGATTGTAACATTTGACCTTTACAGTAAAACCTGCTTTAGCGACCACCTGTGTATAAAGACCACCTGGTCACAAATCCATTTCCTGCTGTCCCTAATTGTACTGTTTGTGTATAAATCAACCTCTATATAAAGACCACCTCCCTATAAAAACTATTTTGTTGTGTCCCTTAGGAGGTCGCTATATACAAGTTTCACTGTATTTCTATAACTGATGTGATATTTTAAGTTTTTAGCTCACCTGGCCCAAACAGATAAGACAGTTATTCAGACAAAACATGTACAGACCTGGTCAAAAGCTGCGACAACTTTAGAGATATTTAAACTATTGTCAGAAGGGAGTGGGCGCTGGGGAAGGTTCTATCTGTTGGTCTGTGTGATTAAGGTTTTGAATAACCCATTCACCCCTAAAGACACATTTGGACTGGCCTAAATCATTGATTTACAGAAGAGTCCATTGTTTTTCAGGGGTTGATGAGTTAAAATTTTGTAATTTCTCACTGTTCACATAATAATGGTTTCACAGTTAGGACACATGTATTGGTTCATCAGTACTCTTGGGAAGCTATTTAAAACTATTTGTTGTCTTAAAATCTACAATAAAAAAGAGTAAAATGCAAAAATATTCAGCTGGCAAATATTTATAAAAGTTCATGGCCGAAATCTTCATGTGACTACTTATAGGTCTATAACATGTATAATTATTCCAAATTTGATATTGATTTGTCATGTTCCAGCTTTTATCTTGAAAATGCTGAATATAAAGAGAAAATCTAAGAAACGACAATCATTAGTGCGAACAATGATTTATGAAAAATAAATCAAATAAAAAAAAAAGTAATTCCAGGTAATGTAATTTCAGTATTTTCTTGAAATAGAAAATGATCATTTAACAAAGATCTACACACAAGTCAGTGATATTGTCAGGTGGCCTCTATATAGGAGTTATTTCCCTTTAAAAGCTGATTTTATTTTATTTTACCCAGTTTCCATTTTGAGTTATTCAGCTTGCTAGGATCCTCTGGTTTGTTTTGGGTTGTTATACCCCATCTCTCTAAAGACAGAGGCATATATAGGGTTGGCCTAGCCTGGGTTTGAATGTTTATTGTTTGTCTGTTTCTTATAATAAAGTCTCCTCAAAATTTGTCCAGGCTAATTCGGTTGTCCCCTTTAAGAACTGCGTCCACCAGCCCTGCTGTTCATCAGAGATGAATATATAAGGAGTGAACTAGATGAGCAATCGCTTAATTCAAAATTAGGACAAGAAGAATTTTCAACACAAGAAAGAAGAATAATCCGCGGAAATAGACGATAACAAATGACAAAGAAGGTCACCTGTAATAGATTATTATGATGTGAATGGTTAGAAGGTCAAGGTCAAGGTATTGTCTGGTAATGATTATCTGTTAGTACTATCAAAGTACTAAGGACAGATTTGAGGATTGGTAAGAAGGTCAAGGTCAAGGTATTGTCCAGTAGTGATTGTCTGTTAGTACTATCAAAGTACTAAGGACAGATTTGAGGATTGGTAAGAAGGTCAAGGTCAAGGTATTGTCTGGTAATGATTGTCTGTTAGTACTATCAAAGTACTAAGGACAGATTTGAGGATTGGTAAGAAGGTCAAGGTCAAGGTATTGTCTGGTAATGATTGTCTGTTAGTACTATCAAAGTACTAAGGACAGATTTGAGGATTAGTTAGAAGGTCAAGGTCAAGGTATTGTCTGGTAATGATTGTCTGTTAGTACTATCAAAGTACTAAGGACAGATTTGAGGATTAGTTAGAAGGTCAAGGTCAAGGTATTGTCCAGTAATGATTGTCTGTTAGTACTATCAAAGTACTAAGGACAGATTTGAGGATTGGTTAGAAGGTCAAGGTCAAGGTATTGTCTGGTAATGATTGTCTGTTAGTACTATCGAAGTACTAAGGACAGATTTAAGGATTGGTAAGAAGGTCAAAGTATTGTCCAGTAGTGATTGTCTATAAGTACCATGAAAGTACTACGGACAGGTTTGAGGAATGGTTAAAAGGTCAAGGTATTGTTCAGTAATGATTGTCTGCAAATGGTTCCAATGTCCTAAGAACACTGTAATCAGTGGGGGGTCATCATTTGTCAGCTCTTGTTTAAGCTCACATAGACTTCAAGAATATTTCCCCTCTTTGAGCATTATAAAGGTAACTTCAAGTTTAATGTATGTAGTTTGTCTACATTCTTGGTTGTGGCCAGAGAAATTTTGACTTGGCAAAATGGTAAATTTGACTTTCCAAGGTGGCAGAACCAAGATGGCCCCTTGTATTGTAAATAATATGTTTGTTGATTGTTTTATAGATTGTTTCTGTATTCATTTGCAAATCATGCGAAAAAATATACAAAATACCTGAAAGGAAATGATTTGATATTCAACTTTTATGAAATTGAGAAGTCAATAGATAGTGTACATTAGGAATTAGATATAAAACAATGAACAATTGAAACCAACTGAAGCATATATACAACAGGTGTGTGGAGTTGAACAATGGATTACAAAATCAGATAAAGACAGGTGTCAAATTTATAATCTTCAAATTGAGAACTTACATTTCAATTATCTTTGTGAACTTATTGAAACCGCTCATTTAAAACCTGGAATGTTAAAAATATTTCACTTTGTTTTTGTTTAGAAAGCAAAGTTTTAGAAATCTTTGGTAAAATCTGTTCTTCGTTAGTAGTATGAAAAGTAAAAATTCCTTTTGGGTAAAACTACAAATTCAGCCAAGTCATGATAGTGGCTAGAGTTTTATCTATACAAGTTATAAGAGCCATTGGATTTGATATTGGGTTTCAAACTATCGGATACATTTTAAAGTCCCATTATCTAAGTTAAATATGAGTAACTTTTGGGAAAGAATTTAGCAATCGTGAAACAATAATTTATAATAAGGCCAAAAAAAAAATATATATATATATATATGTGTGTGTGTGGTTCTGATTACCCAAAGTTCTCTAAGTTATACCCCCGACCCTAGAAAAAAAAGAAAAAAAACAACTTTCACTTTCACTTTTTCCCGGGATTCTGGGTCAGATTGTGAACAGCTAGAGTCAACATCATTCAATGGATTTTAACCAAACTTTGTATACACTTTTTACTAATAAAAGATCTACAGTGCAATTGATACTTCAAGTTGTAGGTTAAAGATCAACGCTAACAGCTGAACTTTTGAATTTTTGGTTGCTATGGGATATGCCATTTTGCTTGTTCATTTTTCGTGTTGGGACAAAAAAAAATCCCTACCTACCTCCCCTATTTTTTTTTTTTTTTTTTTTTGAGGGGATGGGGGGGGGGGGCATAACTGGAACCACACACAACTTTTTTTGCCTAATTTAGTGGACTGAGATTTTGATTTACCATTGAAAATAAATTACAGATGCCAATATACAATTATTGCCCTTGTTTTGAGTTGACATGAATATTTGTCCACCTGAGAGGTGTTATGTCACCCTCGGGCAGAGACACTCAAAACAAGGGCAATAATTGTTTTATTATACTGAAAGGCAATAAAACTTAACTAACAAACTGACCTACATAAGTTCATATATATATATAAGGATATATATCGCCATAGAGGGTAACATAAATGTTTCAGGGTATCATGAAAAAATGTTTAAGATCACGTGATATGGTTTTGACTAATCAGAAGTAAAGATATATATTAGAGATATAATAATGATTATTGATATTTTATCACTTACATGGAAAACATTGCTTCTAATTAGTATCTAATTATCTAATTGTCTAGCAGATGTGCAAGCCATAAATAAAAACAGATGTTATCGGGGTGTTTAAGCAACTTATTTTATGGTTCTTTTAAACAGAAAAATAAGGTTAATTAAAATCTGTGTAAGATTGGATTTAGTTTGAAAAAAAAACAAAAAACGCATTCTATTCTATTCTAATGAAAACAAATGACTACCTGACAATCTGAATCTTACTATCAATGCATTTACCTGTCAATATCTCACTAGCAGTACATGTAACCAACAATATCCCACTTAAAAGGCATTTACATGACAATATCTCACTAGCAGTACATGTACCTGACAATATCTCACTTACAGGGCATTTACCTGACAATTTCTCACTTACAAGGTATTTACCTGACAATATCTCACAGGGCATTTACATAACAATATCTCACTAGCAGTACATGTACCTGACAATATCTCACTTACAGGGCATTTACCTGACAATGTCTCACTTACAAGGTATTTACCTGACAATATCTCACTTACAAGGTATTTACCTGACAATATCTCACTTACAAGGTATTTACCTGACAATGTCTCACTTACAAGGTATTTACCTGACAATATCTCACATACAGAGCATTTACCTGACAATATCTCACTTACAGGGCATTTACCTGACAATATCTCACTAGCAGTACATGTACCTGACAATATCTCACTTACAGGGTATTTACCTAACAATATCTCACTTACAGAGCATTTACCTGACAATATCTCACATACAGAGCATTTACCTAACAATATTTCACTAGCAGTACATGTACCTGACAATATCTCACTTACAGGGCATTTACCTGACAATATCTCACTTACAGTACATGTACCTGACAATGTCTCACTTACAGGGCATTTACCTGACAATATCTCACAGGGCATTTACCTGACAATTTCTCACTTACAAGGTATTTACCTGACAATATCTCACAGGGCATTTACATAACAATATCTCACTTACAGAGCATTTACCTGACAATATCTCACTTACAGGGCATTTACCTAACAATATCTCACTAGCAGTACATGTACCTGACAATATCTCACTTACAGGGCATTTAGCTAACAATATCTCACTAGCAGTACATGTACCTGACAATGTCTCACTTACAGGGCATTTACCTGACAATATCTCACTTACAGGGCATTTACCTGACAATATCTCACTTACAGGGCATTTACCTGATAATATCTCACTTACAGGGCATTTACCTGACAATATCTCACTAGCAGTACATGTACCTGACAATGTCTCACTAGCAGTACATGTACCTGACAATGTCTCACTTACAGGGCATTTACCTGACAATATCTCACTAGCAGTACATGTACCTGACAATATCTCACTAGCAGTACATGTACCTGACAATATCTCACTTACAGGGCACTTACCTGACAATATCTCACTTACAGGGCATTTACCTGACAATATCTCACATACAGGGCATTTACCTGACAATATCTCACATACAGGGCATTTACTTAACAATATCTCACTTACAGGGCACTTACCTGACAATATTTCACTTACAGGGCACTTACCTGACAGTATCTCACTAGCAGTGCATTTACTTAACAATATCTCACTTACAGGGCATTTACCTGACAATATCTCACTAGCAGTACATGTACCTGACAATATCTCACTTACAGGGCATTTACCTGACAATATCTCACTTACAGGGCATTTACCTGACAATATCTCACTAGCAGTACATGTACCTGACAAAATCTCACTAGCAGTACATGTACCTGACAATATCTCACTTACAGGGCATTTACCTGACAATATCTCTCTTACAGGGCATTTACCTGACAATATTTCACTTACATGATATTTATCTGACAATTTCTCACTTTTAGGGCATTTACCTGACAAAATCTCACTAGCAGTGCATTTAGTAGACAATATCTCACTAACAGTGTTTTACATGATATAATCTCACTAGCAGTGCATTTACCTGATAATATCTCACTTACATGGCATTCACCTGACAACATCTCAATTACATAGCATTTACCTGACAATATCTTATTAGCAGTGCTTATGCTTGACAATATCTCACTAGCAGTGCATTTACCTGACAATATCTCACTATTTGCTCACCGCATACCTTAAGAACTGAAAACAATATGTCTCAAATAAGTACAGGCATCGATAACAATGCCATATTGGGATTGGAGAGTAAAAATGCTTTACATAATACACTTTGGTTCCAGACTTCAGCCTCCAAAAGTCAGTAAGTTAACTGACTTTCATAATTGACTGTGGTTCCAGCATTCAGCCTCCACATGTAAGTATGTTAACTGACTTTCATAATCCAGTTTTGTTCCAACATTCAGCCTCCACATGTCAGTATGATAACTGCCTTTCATAATTGACTTTGGTTCCAGCATTCAGCCTCCAAAGGTCATTAGGTTAACTGACTTTCATAATCCATTTTTGTTCCAACATTCAGTCTCCACAATGTCAGTAGGTTGACTGCCTTTCATAATTGACTTGGATTCCAACATTCAGCCTCTACATTTCACTGGGTTAACTACCTCACATCCAACATTCAGAAAATGTAAAAACAATACGGTAAACTCAGTTTGAATGTCAACATTCAGCCTCCAAAAGTTAGAGGAGCATAAGCTGTGTTTTTTCAGAATTTCTGTTTTCCTTTTTACGAGTTGGTGGAACATCAATGCAGTTATGTTATGCTAAGTTGTTTATTGGGAACAAGTCAAAGCACATTTTGCAGTATGGGGTTTATAACACATTATATTGACACAAAATTACACATGTATGTGCGTTTCAGCAACATAAACTCAACTTCAAGATTGAAATTTCCAAATCACACTTTTATTCGTATATTTTTGCTTTTTAAAATGACGAACATATAGTAACAATTCGCTGAAAAATATAGGTCTACAAGACTTGTTGAAATATATGCTATTAAAGGTCAGTTCGGCGTCCGTTATGAATTTTAAGATATTATAAATTTGCTTTAGAATGTTACTTTTCAGTTATTTTTTTACAGTTATACTCTTGTGATAGAATTGACATTAAAAGTGATAGACTGGACTGTTAACAATTTTTGCGTACGATAATTAATATGCAAATGAGTTTTGGTCAAGTTTCCCTTACTACGTATTGGCAAGATCTGTCTGTGAAGTCAGACATAGAAGTTGCGTCATTCCTCATTCACATGATCTTATCTGATGAGAAACTCGCAGCAGTCTTTGAAGTTGGGAAATTGTTTTACATGTACACGTATTGACCTAGAGATTTAAGGCTACTGATAGGAAGTATAGCATAAGGGTATAATACTGCCCGATGAAACGATGTTTATAAGCACAAGATTTTATAATAATATCGCTGATCTATGTAGTTTGTTGCATAATATATAAGCCATCAGTACTCACATTAGGCCAAATGTCTGACCCAATTTTTAGTTACTTTTTTTGTAAAACCTAATTTTACCAAATTAAAAAGTATTCAGTATACTGAGTGTATTATACCTCATTAATACTTATGATTGCCATCAACTTGTATCAGTACTTTCAGTACTTTGATTTACTACATAGATTGATATACAATAACAAAAATGAGATATACAGGCATATTTTTTTTTTTTTCAATTCCTATATCTTTTGTGAAGAGTGCTTGAGAAATCCAGTTTGGCAATTATTCACTTGCAGTTGATTAATTCGACCTTACTATTTGTATATGCATACCATACTGGGTCTCACAAAATATATAGGACTATAAGTTTTTTATGCCAATGTAAAGCTCTTGTTTGTAATTGTACATCAAGTACAAGTAGTAAAAGTAGAAAAAAAAAATGAAATAACTTTTTTAGTAAACACAGCTAATGCTCCTTCAAGGTGCAGATCTTTAAACATTTCAACATGACTGTTTTCTGTTTTATTGGACATTATTTATGCCACCTCTGCAAAGCATATTTGTTTTCCAAAAACAAAGGAGGCCATTTATGGATACTTTAACTAACCTTGAGTTTTACAAACTGTAATTCTGATTGGTAGAAATGCTATAGTTTATAAGGATATTATGAGTACTGTGTTATCTGACCATATTTGAATACATATTTTTTAATGTTAGATTTGGGCGATATGTTCTACCTTGAAAATAAAATTGATTGTTGGCCTAAAAAGCAAATAAATTATCACCTTAGTTGAAAGTTTTCTTTCATGGAAGATTTACAGTCTTATTTGCATTAGATTCTATAACTGTACATAGCAATATATCACACTACATATTGTATCGGGAAGTTTTGATAAGATGGTTAACCGAGTTCTAGAAACTTGGGGAGAAAATAAGTAAGAGTAATGATATATATATATATATATGTACTTTGTTTTGGGATTTACCAGACAAATCCAATATTTACCCGACTTATTTTAGTGCTGTAGTGTTTACCAGCATGTTACATAATCCTGAATGGTTTCATTCGTTTTATTGGTGTCATAACACTCAACAGCTTTTCAGTTATATGGTGGCTGCTAAAGATCTTTAATGGTGGAGGAGAGAACCTGGTTACTATATACGCGGGAGGAGACCTCGTTCTGGCCTTCGGCAAGTAAACTGGCAAACGTTCACAAAGAATTGGGTTACATGAAGATTTCAGTAAGGATGTAACTTGGCCACAGAAGAACCCAATCCTGTCATGCTAGAAATTGTACTTTGTTTACAATAACTAAACTCTCTATAAATTCCCCATGTATATTTTGCTAGGGAATTCAGGTAGTATTTTTATCCTAAATTGAGAAATCGATCACTGCTCATATGTTTGACAGTCTCAGTTTGAAATTTAAGCAGACTAAACAAAACTTTACCAGGGATAGACAAACAGAGAATGGTTGAAACAACTCAAAAATGCATAAAAACACTTTTTATTTTGGAAATTTATATTAATATTAAATTTGAGTTCAACTGATGAAATTTTATTAACCCTTTCATCCCTACAAACTGCAATAGACTAGTCTTAAACAATAGAAAAGAATATATCACTCAGAAACTCAGGGGTGAAAGGGTTAACAGAAACGATTGTCTTGAGCATTCTTTTTTGTCTCTTTTGTAAAAACTTTATCTTTGGTGTTGTTAACGATAAATATAAGAAGTTTTATATTTAATTAAATTTTGAAAAATAGATTTTTTTTTGGATTTTTTTTTTACATTTTAGATTGAGATTAATGATGATAAAATTCAACGTGGTAATCAAAATTTAAAAATTGTTTAAAATGTGTATTTGATATACATCGTATTTTACCAGATGTACCAAAACAAGTCGTAGTTGTATCTTTGTGTGTATGCAAGGAAATATTGCTGTTTCACAATTTCTTCATAAAAGCTAGATGTTTGTTTGTTTGTTTATTGTTGTTTAATGTCCCACTCAAGAATCTTTCACTCATATGGAGACGTCACCATATGCCGGTGAAGCGCTTCAAATTTTGGCCTATGCTCGGCACTTAAGGCCATTGAGCAGTGAGGGTCCTTTAACGTGCCGACACCTACTGTGACACGGGACCTCGGTTTTTACCGTCTTATCCGAAGGACAGGACACCAACCTACCGCCAGCTGGACTCGAACTCGTGACCTCACGATCATGAGTTGAGGATGCTATCGACTGAGCCAGGCCGGCTCTCATTAAATCTAGAAATTTTGATATCAGCCAGTGGCAAAGAAAACCGGCCCATATGGCATAACCAATGAAATGCAAGAAAACATGGAATTGTTTCTGACATAATATTTCGTCGGTGAAATTTGAAAACTGTGTAAGTTCATTTTCCTGAAAAAGATATTTTTATACCATTGCAATAAGCATAGCCAGCTCTATAAAGTATGAAAACCATGTAAACCGGAGCCAATGGGAAGTCATGTGAGCAAATCTCGTATGTTGAGTGGACGCTAAAAGTGAAATTGGAAAATTGCGTATAACTTGGGAAAATGAAATAGAAAGCATATGAAAACAGAATAAAGTACGCCAAAGGTAAAATATGTCATCGTTATATTCGTAACAGTAGTTTAAGCCTGTTATAGCTGGCAAACTTTGTTATAACGTATACATAACTAAGCCAAACAAGATTTGTCTTTGGCTATGCATTTTACACAGAGTTTTTCCAGTGTCCACTGTATTCACACGTTTTGGAATTAAGTCTTTTTATGCATTGGGTTTTAAGATAAAAATATTTTATATATTTTCTATAATTATGATATTATATTTATATATACATGGTTTCCGTTTATATCAATTCAAGTGAACATCGTGATATACGAGCTTTTAGAATTTGTATATATTTAGACTTATTTTATTTATCTTTAAATATAGACGACCTGCAGCTTCTTTATCAACATCCAGTTATTGCAAGGATAAATTCAATCAATCAATTAAACTAATCAATAAATTAGAATAAATAAATCAATGCAGCTGTTTCAAACCACAACAAATAGAAATGCACTAAACAATGCAGCTTCAACATATTTAGTTTCACATGGCGAAACGAAGAACAAACAAAACGAAAAACAAGGTGTCTAAAACTATAGATAATAATGACCCATATTTCTTAGACCTAAGCTTAACAAATGTTCCTCAGGATGGCACATTAATTAAACAGTTACCAAAGCAATATCTTTATGATTCTGAAACTGTCGATCATATTGAAGTAGAATATGGCCTAGATACAGCGGAGATGGTCCCTGAAACCATCGATCACATGGAGGTAGTCGAAGCAGATGATAACTTGGATACAGCACAGAGAAAGAAGGCAACCAGGGCAAAACGTGAGCTAGTCAATCCTAAAAACATGGGCTGAAAAATAAACAAAAAACTTCAGATGGAAGGGAAGACTCACAAAGGGGTCAGAAAAGTTGATGGACACAAATCTTAATGAAACCTCAATGAATTATAGGTGAACCAAATAGCAAAAAAAGATGTATTAAAACCAGACAGTGTAAACTCGTAACAGACAATGTAGGAAAGGAAATTCATCATGCATTTTGGAGTAATATGAATTGAGAAGGAAGCTTATGCAACGGCTCTTGTTGACCTATGTATATGGACAAGTTCTACGCAAACAGAGTCTAGACACAAAAGTACATTCAAATATTACCTGAGAAATGGTATGTTGAAAGTGTCAGTTTGCAAGGACATGTACCTTTGGACTTTAGGTATAGGGGGACACATTCTTTACAGGTGGATGGAGAGTCTAAATGTGCATGGAATGCCCAACATTGTTAACAACTGGTCACCAAAAATTGAATCTCCACAAATGGAACGTGCACAAGATTTTCTAAAGAGATTACCAAAGATGCCCTCACATTACTGGGTCTACATTGAACCAGAATATAGGTCTGTTGCAGACCTTTATCGGACATACAAAGATCATTGCGCTTCATAAAACATTAATTATAAAGATGACCCTTTAAAATATATTTAGAGAAATGAACTTGTCCCTTTTTCATCCAAAAAAGGATCAATGCGACATGTGCGTTGACTATGAAACAAACAATGTGGAGGAATCAGAGTATCAAGCGCATGTAAACAGAAAAGATTCTGCAAGAAATGAGAAAACGAGAGATAAAGAAAGGGCTTTAAGAAATAAAAGTATTAAAGTTTTCACAATGGATGTTCAGTCTGTTCTGCTTTGCCCTTCCATTCAGGCTAGTGCGGTTTATTTTAAAACGAAACTAGCTTGCCATAATTTCACTACGTATGATTTGTAGACAAAAGATGTAAAATGTTACTTTTGACATGAAGGTCAGTCTGGTTTGACTGCTAACAGTTTTGCTTCATGCATTTATGACTTGATAGAGGATTCAGTAGAGCCAGGGTTAGAGGAGATTATTTTGTTTTCGGATGGTTGTGAGTATCAAAACAGGAATTCTGTATTGTCAGGAGGTGGACTCCGTCCACAGCTCCATAGAACAAAAAATTTGAAAAAGACCCATCTACTCGCCTTCCAACTACATGTATGTGGAAAAGATACGAGAGATTCGACCTCAGCAGTCATACAATGTTAGGTATCTTAGTCACGATTTCTTCAGGGATATCAGTTCCTTACAGTATTTTGATAGAATAAGACCAAGGAAAAGAGTCGGAGATCCTGTCATGTCCGATATAAGGGAGCTTAGATATGTACCAGACGGTACAATTCAATATAAACTTATCTTTGACGATGAGTACACTAGTCTGCCACGTGCCAGAAATGCCAAAACCCTTCAGTATCTGATAACCCAGGGCCACTATATACAAGGCCCCTAAATAATTGCGAAGTCAAAATATGACCACTTATAGCAACTGAAGTCATGCATTCCGCAAGATTACCATCCGTTCTACGACAGTTTGATTTATGAATAAGACAATACAGTCGATTCCACTTATTTTCATACCTGATAATTGTATATATATTCCTGTTAATTGTATATATATTCCTGTTAATTGCATATATATTCCTGTTAATTGCATAAGAACTCAAAACACAAAACCATTTCCTATCTCCTATATGTTAAATATTCATTTCAATTGCATAGGTTAAACCAAGGATTCCTGTTAATTGCATAAAATATTTCCCCAAATCAAAGGAAAATGTATTGATTACGGGAAAAAAGTTGTGTTTATTGAAAGACTAGTTTAATAGAAATGAGAACATACCAAACTATGTTTTGTGAAAATTTTGCTTTTATGGTAACATTTTACCCTAATGTTTTACTAGAACCAATTACTAGTGCACCTAGGATGTTTATAATAGCATTATTTATACAACTGAAAGGAATAGATGAACATAAATCATCATTGTTCACAAAATAACACTAATTCCTGTTAATGGCATAATCCTGTTATTTGCATAATTTTCTCTGACATTTTGGCTATGCCATTAAGAGGAATCCACTGTGTATGTAGATAGTTAGTTTTAGTTCCTCTTTAAATGTTTAAAAGATTATTGACAGTTGGTATTTTGGCCAAATGTTGGTCAAAGTTTAATCATTTAATAAAGTAACTGTTTATAATTTGATATTGTCAGATGTAATTCATTTGTCCTTGTCAGTCATATCAACAGTACTCTAATTATTTCTGCAGAAAATTATTCTCTTCGACAAACGTGACAATATCATTTACTCACGGCTACTGATATTTCAAATGTTTATCAAACTTTGTCAGTCCATTTTAAAGTTACTAAACTCATCATCATTAGTTGGTTTTATTGTTGAATTTATTTCATAAGATTGAAAAACCGAATACCTTAAGGCATCTACTGAATTTATAACTAATCCCAAACATGCTTATACCAAAACTTCATCCCCAAATGCATAAAGAAAAATAAATAAACAGTATAATTAAAACTGCACATGAATTTTATAGTATTTTAATCGAGTGTTAAATTCAATTAACGCGTAAAACATGCTTGGAGCAGATTAACAAAGTAAAAAAATCTCATATATCACGCAAGTCATCTGAAAGTTGCACATACATGTATAATGATGGAAATTCACGTAAGTCTTATAACTACGCAAAATATTGCTTTTTCCATGAAAATACAATTTATTTCAAACAAACATCCTAATATGATATATAATCCCAATTCTCATTTTGATATGAAGGGAACGAAAAAAATGTTCATTTTTTTTATCTCCTGAAAAGTTGCAAAAATGTACTTACGTGGTTTTTGAATTTCACCGACGATTTATAACTTTAAAGATTGTTTGTGCCAAAAACAGAAAAAGATTTGGTATGACTTGCATTCCTTCTCATATTGTATTTTTATTATAAATCCTTATATGTTCAAATTTCTGAAAAAAAAAAAACAAAAAACAAACAAAACAAAAAAAATTTCCCCCAAATTGTCCTACGGACCCTTTTTCTCATCTGCTGGCTCCTACACAAGTAGTCAAAATTTAGACAGGATTATATGGTAGGTTGACATATATGTGTTTTAGGAATTAGTTGGTTAATGTTATCCTAAATGATTTAAAAGTTAGCACAGACAAATATTTTGCTGTATGTTTACTATACACGTATGTAACTTGTGTGTATTCGTTCAGCAAAAATGATTATAGAATTTTAGTTTTCTGACCATCCTGTCAATCGTCCACTTTATTCATAACTAACATTATTTGCATTATCTCAAAGTACCTTTCATGACTTTGCAAAAATGTCCATTAAACCATATGTCCTTAAGACACATTTGGACTGATCCAAGTCATTGATTTGATTTACAGAAGAATCCATTGATTTTCAGCGGTTGACCAGTTAAGGCCTTCACAAAATCTTTGAAAATGACCCATACCATACCTGAGATTATTTACCAGTGGTCACAGTTCATCAGTGACAGTCAAGGTACAAGAAACATTAGAAAGAGTTAAAGATTGACTGTGTTTCATGTGAAATAGATTGACTGTGTTTCATGTGAAATAGATTTTACATGTTCACCTGTACTGATACACACAATATAGTAATTTTACAAAGTAATAATGTTGAACTTGAAACATACATGATGTAGTTCTGACAGCCTCAACTTATTGTCTTTTTGATAGAACATTGGAAAGAAGTGGAGGTACATGTAGCTTTAAGTCTGTAGAACTTGGGAGGGGGAAATGAAACCTATAATTTGATGTCTTTCAAATCAGTAGTATCTGAAGACAGACTTTGTTATGACTTAGTGATCATCAAAATGTGGTCTCAAAAGATAAATAGTCTTGACAACAGTGGTGTCCTGAAATAGACTTCACTATGACTGAGTGGTTATCAAAATGTGGTATCACAAGACAGGTAGTCTCGACTACGGTGGTGTCCTAAGACAGGTAGTCTTGACTACAGTGGTGTCTTAAGATAGACTTCACTACATTGTATGACTGAGTGGTTATCTAAATGTGGTGTCACAAATTGGTAGTCTTGATTACAGTGGTGTCCTAAGACAGACTTTACTATAACTGAGTGGTTATCTAAAATGTGGTGTCACAAGAAAGGTAGTCTTGACTACAGTGGTGTCGTAAGACAGACTTTTCATGACTTGAGTGGCTATCTAAAAATGTGGTGTCACAAGAAAGGTAGTCTTAACTACAGTGGTGTCGTAAGACAGACTTTTCATAACTTGAGTGGTTATCTAAAAATGTGGTGTCACACGACAGGTAGACTTGACTACAGTGGTGTCGTAAGACAGACTTTTCATAACTTGAGTGGTTATCTAAAAATGTGGTGTCACACGACAGGTAGACTGACTACAGTGGTGTCATAAGACAGACTTTTCATAACTTGAGTGGTTATCTAAAAATGTGGTGTCACACGACAGGTAGACTTCACTACAGTGGTATCATAAGACAGACTTCACCATGACTGAGTAGTTTCATATGAAATATACATGAATAGTAAAAATGATAGTACATGTATGTGAATTGTTTTGAAAGTCTCTGTACACGTTGACACAATAAACTTGTGGCACATTTAAGTGGCTTAATTAAATCATGTATATTCTAAACATCAGGTTTAGCACAGGTTTACTCATTTTATTTTTATATTTACAACTGTCTCTATATCTGTTTACAATCTAGCAGTGATAAAATATGTAAACATGTTATTGCATCCATTCAGTCCTTATTTAAGCATTGAAAGTACTTCATTAACATCAATATGTTTTTCATCCTCTATTTTAATGGGATATACAAATTATGGTATTTCTCAATTATTCATCCATCCGATAATCTATTTTCAGTAAAGCAATTACCACAACATGACCAAAGAAAAATCTCACAGTGCACAGTTGAATGGAGACATTTCCTACACTCAAATAAATAGCAAACACACTGGGCATGTCACACCTGAGCGAGGGAATGACAAACAGGTAACACACACACAGTCACCACTTCTAATGGATAAAGAAGAAGAGTGTGATGATGGGGGACCTTGTGGATGGGGATCTTTAAGACCAAGATATATGCAGAAGGCTCGGAGGCCATGTTGCGTGTTGATCTGGTTGTGTATGGCCGGTGCTGTACAGGTAAGAAAACAACAGCTTTACAATCAATTTCTGACATGTCACACAATAGTATCTCGTTGTATTTAACACTCCTATTTTTATTTACGTGACATTTGTGTAAATGTATGTATTTTAGACTGTGAGGAAATTGCAGAGCAGTGTATTATGTTGTCGGATATCAATAATACAGATGCATGCATGATCTATTCAATTAATCGTTTAATCATGAAAAATGAAAAAGAATAGCTGTTACATATTTATCAAAATCTATAAGAGCCGAGAGATGGGAATATCGATATGTTAGCTTTAAATTTTTGTCGGAACTAATTATTTCATAGCTTTGGTGTATGTTGTGTGCACAGGTAAACATTGCTATACACAGTTGAAATATGACAATGTGTACATATTGACATAACAGTCCTGTGCCATTGTATATCAGTACTTAACCTGGTCATGTGCATTCAGTGGAGCATGTCAAAAGGTCAACACACCTAACATTACCTATCTGTAATTAACTTATATCTTGACATTGAGACATGTACTATATTGTGTTTTATATCTTTTGTACACATGTACTTATTCATTGGTTAATTTACTCTCTCTCTCTCTCTCTCTCTCTCTCTCTCTCTCTCTCTCTCTCTCTCTCTCTCTCTCTCTCTCTCTCTCTCTCTCTCTGTCTCTCTCTCTCTCTCTGTGTCTCTCTCTCTCTATTTCTGTCTCTCTCTCTGTGTCTCTCTGTGTGTGTCTCTCTCTCTCTCTCTCTCTCTCTCTCTCTCTCTCTCTCTCTCTCTCTCTCTCTCTCTCTCTCTCTCTCTCTCTCTCTCTCTCTCTCTGATACATGCTGTATTTAATTAACATTTAGTACACAGGTACCTAGTGATTAATTTACTTTTACTCTCTCTCTTTCTCTCTCTCTCTCTCTCTCTCTCTCTCTCTCTCTCTGACACATACTGTATTTCATAACCTTTAGTACACAGGTACCTATTGACTTTCTCTCTCCCCTTACCCCTAAAGAAACATTTGGACTGGCCTAAGTCATTGATTTACAGAAGAGTCCATTGGTTTTCAGGGGTTGATAAATTAAGGCTAATATTTGGCAATATATAGAGATTATTATAACAGTAACTTGATCCTTAGAGTCGCATCAAGTCGAGTTGACAGGGGCAGATCATTAGATCAAACGAGATGTGAAGCATCAAGTCATTGCCATGGAAATGAAACGTTGTAACTGCCACTTATGACCTTTTAACATTTTTGTCTTATTTTTGGATAAAGTTTTTAGTTCTGCATCTAATGTGAAACCGTCAAGTCAAAATTCCCAATAGTTTCCTAGAAAATGAGGAAAAAGTGACTTTTGAAAGGTTGTAAGTGACAGATACGACCTAAAATAACCAGATAAAGTCAGTCACAAAAGGTCGTCAATGGCAGATACGAGCCAAACCACTGTAGAATTAATTTGGGTATCATGGGTTGGAAGATTGTATCTACATCTAATTAAGCTTCTACATGAAATATTTGTAATCTATCATTGCTATTTATTATCTATTTTGACTTAGGTATTGAATACAAATACATGTGCAAGTTACTGTTACAATATCTGTGTTAGTCTAATTGAAAATTAATTTTTTTCTTCCTCTGGAAAGTTTGAAAATTGCAGTTACGACCATTTAATTCCACAGTGTTGAAAAATGATCTGATCATCATTTACGGGCATAAACACACATTTGAATCATGGGAGAAAAATAATCAAACAAATATGCATTGGATGGAAAGATAATTCTCTCACTTGAGATTATTTTTGTACACGAATCTTGATGTCTGGGAAAATGTTTCGGAAGTGCCTGTTACTACTGTTTAAAATGTTTTTGTCTTCTGGAGATGGAAGCAGTTTTTACCATTTCAACGTGGGAGAAAAACAAATGAACATCATTTTGAGGGAGGGATGGCAAAATCTCAATCCTCGTTGCACAAAATTTCTTAGTCTGTGACTCAGCATTTTAGCCCCTTTATGGACAAACAAACTTGTGTGCACTAGAATTGAGATTTCTCAAAATATGGCAAAAATTTTAAATTTCAATCCTCGGGGATGGTGTTATCCCTGGGACACCCCTGGGGATAAGACAACCAGGGGTCCGTTTTACGAAAGGTCCTAAGTCCTAAATCCCAACCTTTAGTCCTAACCACCATGGCAACACATCACTGATTGGTCAGTTCCATTACAATTCTTCAAACACAGGTTTATATGTACATGTATATATAAAAAAAATCTGATGTAATTTTTTAATGCACTGCATCTGTGTGTGTGTATTGTGTAGTGTGTGTGTGTGTGTGTATGTTTGTAGTGTGTGTGTAATGTGTGTGTATTGTGTGTGTGTACTATGTGTGTAATGGGTGTGTGTATTATGTAGTGTGTGTGTATGTTTGTAGTGTGTGTAATGAATGTGTGTGTATAATGCACATGTGTGTATTGTGTAGTGTGTGTGTGTATGTTTGTAGTGTGTGTGTGTGTAATGCATGTGTGTGTATTATGTAGTGTGTGTGTAGTGTGTGTGTGTTTGTAGGGTGTGTAATGCATGTGTGTATTATGTAGTGTGTGTGTATTTCTGTCATTGCAACACATACAAAATATTCCTATTTAATCTGACGTCTTTTTCATAATACCAATACTAATTCTTATTCCTCTCTTTTAGTTTTACTTATTAAAGCTCGCATTTTGTTGTACATAAATGTACTTGATCTTATCAATTTGAATACAGGAGACATAAAGTGTTTTATGATCTCGTATTACAATTATATATAAATATCCTTGTATTATCATGTTAAAGTTTACAACGTCAGACGTGTACAAGTGTGGCACAGTTTGGTTTGTGTGTATATTAAAGTTCAGGGATAGCTCTTTTATATAAGGTAGAATAAGGATAACTATTTTATAAGGTATAGTTTGGATAGTTCTTTTATAAGGTAAAATGGGATAGTTCTTTTATAAGGTAGAGTTGGGATAGTTCTTTTATAAGGTAGAGTTGGGGTAGATCTTTTATAAAGTAGACTTGGGGTACCTCTTTTATAAGTTAGAGTTAGGGTAGCTCTTTTATAAGGTAGAATTGGGATAGATTTTTATAAAATAGAATTGGGATAGCTCTTTTATAAGGCAGAATCAGGATAGCTGTTTTATAAGGTAGACTTAGGATAACTCCTTTATAAGGTATAGTTTGAATCACTCTTTTATAATGTGGAATTGGGAGAGCTCTTTTATAGGGTAGAGTTGGAATAGCTCTTTCATAAGGTAGAATTGGAATAGTTATTTCATAAGGTAGAGTTGGGGTAGCTCTTTTATAGGGTAGAATTTGGATAACTCTTTGGTAAGGTAGAGTTGGGATAGCTCTTTTATAAGGTAGAATTGGGAGAGCTCTTTTGTAACATAGAATTGGGATAGTTCTTTGATAAGTTAGGTATGGGATATCTCTTTTATACGGTAGAGTTCGAATAGCTCTTTTATAATTAAATAGAGTTGGGATAACTATTTCATCAGGTAAAGTTTGGATAGCTCTTGTATAATGTAGAGTTGGGATAGCTCTTTTGGGATAGCTCTTTTATAAGGTAGAGTTTGGATAGATCTTTTATTAGTTAGCGTTGGGATAACTCTTTCATAATGTAGAGATTAGATAGCTCTTTTATTGAGTTGGGCTAGCCATCAAATGAGGCGAAGTTGGGATATCCATTGGATGATGCACAGCTACTGAGTTAGGATAGTTGCTGAATGAGGCACATTTGAGATAGTTGATGAATAAGGCAAAGCTGAGATAGTTGATTAATGATCGGGCACAGTTAGGATAGTTTTTTTGAATGAGAGGCAGATGGGATAGATTTTGATGAGGCTCTTTGGGATGACTTTTGAATAAGACACAATTTGAACAGCTGTAGAATTAGGCAAAGTTCTGGAAGGTTTTGAAATTTGTAATTTTAAAGGCAGTGTTAGACCTATTTTGAATGGCTGTATAATAAATACCTGATTCATTTTAATCTTAGTTCTTTGTACCGACTCCTGTTGTACAACTCTTAATTACGGCAAACTAAAATGTTTCCAGTTAGCGTACTGTTATTGAAATGTCAGACAATGTTTGCAAACTGAGATTCATTCAAACTGAAGTTCAAACGATCTGTGGGTCTTGAACCTGAGTTGGAGATAACAAGATGTACACCAATTGTGTAAATAAATGCAGATTTATTCTTGCATTATTTATCGTCTATCAAATCGGCATCATGCTTGAAAATCTCCATCCTTTACACTAACAGTGTTCCTTTCGGTGTCATTTTCTACTTTGTTTTCAATAAAACTGAATGATTTTATAAACATGTGAAATACAATCCAAATCACTGTTTGAACTGATATATTCAGGATCAAAGCCAACAAACTTAATATCATCTTTAGCCTGGGATCCTGGCTCACTGATGCTGAACTCTGTTAGTATAGCCAGGTGGAATATACAATCACTTTGATTATCTGATTGGACAAGATTACCTTTTCCGACACACTTGAGGTTGTGGGATAGCATCAAATCATATAAACAAACATGGTGTCCCCATACTCAGTCGATGTGATACGAAAATTTAACGGGTTTTATATGCATAATGCATGCACTATTTGCACTCAATCATTGTAGAAATACACAATAGAGATTGCGTAGACATAAGCAAGTAGATTGTTTACTACATTTGAAAGAATCTGAAGTGATTGCCTGTTTGAATACCGAGATGGATACCACCATTTTCTCTGTTTACTAATATGGGCATGCAGTTTCTGTATCCGGTATCTTGGTGACACATGATAATATTCAGTCTCGTTTTGTACTGATAACTTGGTCACGTGGATTGTATTACACCTAGCTCTATCGATGAAGTAAAATTGGGCCAGGAACCCAGGCTATAGTATCCTCAGAATCATTAAAGTGCACCCCAAGCGCTATATACAACTTTTCAAAAATTGTTACTTTATGATGCAATGAGACGATGAATGAGATTCTCATGATAATTACTTCATTTACAATAAATATAATTAACTCAGCAGAGAAGTATGTGCTAAATATGTCTTTATAATCACTGCTGTGTATAGAAATACTAGGGTCTGGTGTTTCCCAGCTACTTGGCTGTTGTGTACAATACCCCGTAAACATAAACTCTCAGATGTTGTCATTTCGGCACCTACATCTTTTAATCCCCATTGATGTCAGTGAATCATTTACAGTGAGAAGACACATGAAATAAAAGTTAGATTTAGAATAGCTGACATTTGTAAATAAACTTATTATCAATAGGACTTCCGAACAGGCATATTTTAAAATAAATATGTGACAATTCTTTTGCATGCAGTTGACAAAGGTATAGCTATTTTTACAAGAGTGTATTGAAGATTAATTCATGATATTGATAACTAAAGATATAAAAAAAAACAAGAAAATAAGTCACCTAAAATTCAATCCATCCATTGCCATATCAGTGGTCGGTAAAATCTGTGATAAATTAACAACAAGTCAAAACCTACATAATTATAAATATCTCTCTCTCTCTCTCTCTCTCTCTCTCTCTCTCTCTCTCTCTCTCTCTCTCTCTCTCTCTCTCTCTCTCTCTCTCTCTCTCTCTCTCTCTCATCATAAAGATTTATATATCAATTGTTAAAATATAGATGTAAATGTCATTTACAGGTGAATTTAAAAAAATGCATATACCCAAATTTTAATGGAATGTTTATTATCTGTTGAGAGAGAGAGAGTCCCACTGATTTGTTCAGCAGAAACTTTTACTACAAAATATTTAAACATCTATTTATCTATTTTACATTACATCGGCAACATATATAACACTTCATAAACACTAATGTTCGGTGATTTATTTTGTTTTAATTTTTGTTAAAAACGTTTGTATAAAATATTTTTATATAATTTGATAGAAACTGTCATAATTTACAATAAAACATGCATTTTGATGCAAACTTAATAACAATAATAGATACATTTTTACTGTGGGGTATTTCTTATTCGTTTAATTTTTGTGAGTTGTATAAAATATATTTTTTATTTATTTATTTATTTACATTATTTCAGTACATTTTTTTAAAACAATGTGTTAGGAAATGCAATAATCCGCTGTTATGTGTTTAAACATGTCCCTTCATAAGCTACATCTGAAACCGGACAGATTTGAAAATCAGCATGTAATAATTTTACTAATCTAGTTAACTGTCTTTAAAGTGATATAAGTTGTCATAGGTGAAAAATTTTACATGCCCATTTTATGTAATATTTTATTTCATAGATATCCCAAAGAGACCATCTGGTGGTTAGAATAACAAATGCATGTGTATAATTGCAACAGTAATGCCAAACGTAACCCATAATATCACTTATTGTTTGTCCACCATTACTTTATGCATTGAAAATTAACATTCTGTAATTTTTTACAAAGTTTTCGGAGTGTCCAATAAGCACGTGCTATTAGCTGAGTTAATATACATTCTATTCTTATTACACTTTGCGTTTATTTTCGTACATCATCATTTCATACCTTTAAATAATCAGGCAAACTTGGTCTTTTCTGTCATTTCAAAACATTTGTTTCTGAAATTGTCCACGTGCCAGGTATATCGGGTGATCTTGACCCTTTTTTAACTCATCCCATCGCATATGTTTTGATTTTGGCAATGTCAGCATACAGGGTAACATTAAAGATTGGAAAATTTTCATATATTCATCCGATTTTCTTCAGGAATTTAAGATAGCGTTAAAAATTGCATACTTTACATAATATATGCTTTTTCCAGTAAAATCACTCCCTGTATTTTAAAAGTAAATATAAAACACATAAATATCGGCTGACTTTAACATACGCCAATTGTGTACAAGGCCCTGATTGCTGATAGACCGAGCGCGTAAGGGACGAGGCACCCTGACCGAATTACGAAGCACAATTGATATGGTGAAAGAGTTTATCTGAAAAGTCATTGCATATGGAAATTGTCTGAATTTTTTAAGGTACGGGAAATCTTAAATTCTAATAAAACAAATAACTTCGAAAACAAGATCTTTTACAACGTTTCACGTGTTTGATAATGTATTTGAACACACATTTTATCATATTCTCAACTATATGTCAGGGAACAAAAATCATCATTGTGAAAGCTTATATCACTTTAAGTTATCTTTTTACCTTTTCGAAATTTGTGAACAGCGAGACCTGTTTAGATGTATTTCCGTACCTTGCTACAACGCACCAATTAACCAAGACTGTTTTAAATAATCCGCTGACATGTTATCTTGCTATACTTGTAATACTCTAGACTAATAACTTTCACACCCTATAGTGCCTGACCTCTTCCTTTGATGACGTAGCCGAACTAAAGCCGTTCGCGAGAATTTTAAAGGTGTGCAAACCGGATTCAGTTATTTTTTGCTAAATATCTTGGGAACGGGACATCGGATTTATGCATCATGAACTAACAATTTTTGGAAAGTTGTATATAGCGTTTGGGATGTTGTTGTTACTCAAAATAGGAGATCCTCTTCATGTATATTGATTTTCTGCAAATATTTAAATCGGAGACCCTCGTTGAATTTTGATTAGTTAAAAGACTATTTAGATAAGTTATCACTAAATATAATTATTGGGTTTTTATGATAGATGTTACTCTGTAATTTGGCGAATTTTCGGCATAAAAACAAGAGGTGTCAAATCATGCTTGCATAGACTAAGGGGTATAATATAGAATGACAAAAATCTCCTACAGTAATAGGAATAAGAAAGGGGCATCAAAAGATGCTTTCATCAAAATTGAGAAGGGGTGTCAATAGACGATTACATCAGAATGGAGTTGGAGGTGGGGGGGGGGTCAAAAGAAGCATACATTGGAATGGGGTAGGGCAATAAAAGACACTTAAATTGAAATGAAAAAGGGGAGTCAAAAGAGGGTTGCATGGGGGCAAAGGGATAGCTTAGACTTTGCAAGTTTAGGTACTGGAAAGTCAGGGGTCAGCCTACACATCTTTAAATTAGTGACTTTTCCTTCAAAAAAATTATAACAGAATGTTTGAAAGGCTAAGGGTCAATGTATTTGAAGAATTTCTATAGCACAGGTGGAAGAATATGACACTTTAGTTATTCAATGAATGAACGCTTGTCAGAGTGCATTTATTGTCAATATGGATGCCGTTTGGGTGACAGGAATATTTATCTGTCACCCAAACGGCATCAGTACCGACAATAAATGTACTCTGACAAGCATTCATTCATTACATGTAAATAACATTCTTTTCGTATTGACAAACAAAATAATGAGAATCAAATACCCTGCCTTTAATGTGATCGGTATCACCTTGATGGAACAGCCAGTTCAAGGTAGAAGAGCAAAGTGTGTGGGCATGTCTTAAGCATTATATTATTCCGAATCAAAACAATAAAAATATATCTTAACATTTTGCTTCATATGCGAAATAAAAAAAAGTTATTTTAAGAAGTACATGTATTCTTATTAAGAGATAATATTTTATTTATTTTGAGCATAAAATTAGACCTGTGTTTTTACATACAACCGAGAAGATGTTTTTAATGTATCAGTCAACTTGATGTGATGTCATGTCATGTGACGAACTTCGATTTTAGCTGATATAAACGCCGTCAAATGTTACCGGTATCTTGCTTTCCTTAAATAACTGTATCGCTAATTTAGAGCAGTCTCCAGCTTTAGATGAAGTACTGTAAATTTGGACTCTTCCTAATGGCTGATGCCAATTTTTGGCCTCAGTTATTTTTGCCTTTTTATAACAGAAAACATTCGCCCTATTTAAAAAATCGCCCTAATTCACCACAGTTTCATGAATTGACCTATCGCAAAGTGTCTGACAAATGGCTGTCTATGTGCTTTTTTGACGTCATTTGATTGTGTTGTCATAATCACACAAATGTTTGACAGGCCATTTAATTGTGACATCATAATTAAAAAGCTTGTCAAAAGGTGCCGTGTCGGGCATTTGTTGATAGATCAATTGCATGAGTGTCCATGCTTCAATTATCTAACTTGAAATTTTCGCTTTCATTTTAAATTCGTCTTCTTGTCCAAAGGCTTTGTTTGTTTGTTTGTTTATTGTTGTTTAACGTCCTACTCGAGAATATTTCACTCATATGGAGACGTCACCAAATGCCGGTGAAGGGCTACAAATTTTGGCCTATGCTTGGCACTTACGGCCATTGAGCAGTGAGGGTTCTTTAACGTGCCGACACCTACTGTGACACGGGTCCTCCAGTTTTTACTGTCTCATCCAAAAGACAGGAAACTAACCTGCCACCGGCAGGACTCGAACTCACGACCTCAAGATCCAGAGTCGAGCGCTACCGACTGAGCCAGGCTGGCTCTCTTGTCCAAAGGCAAAAACGGCCAAAATTAAACGGAAGTGAAAATGATCAGGTACGGTATACAGTATATATGACAGATACATAATAAGATATATGATAAACAACTTGTTGTTTTGATCTGAGCCAACACCAGACATATGTGAGGGAAAAGGAAACAGCCACACTGGAATTTGAACCCAGACCTTCAACAACCTGTGTGACCCCTCTACCTATTGAACTACCTGCATGGTCAGATATACCCAGCCCCATTTACATGTTTAGAATAGTTCCAGAGTTTTACACTTTTTTTGTTAATTATACATAAGTAACGTGTATATACATATAAATTATTACTTTAATTGCTGTTTTGAAATCACTTCCTGAAAGGTAACAGTGTAAACAAAGTAAATTTACCTGTGTTGTTTGTACTTAGTGTTAGGTGTTCATTTATACCTGTACCTAGATAGACAGGTAGATGTACAGGTAGAAATACAGATAGATGTCAGTTCTATATACATGTATATATAACTGAGAGCAATGGCAGAGCAAAATGATGAAGAGTACAGGTGTAATTGGGGACCATGCCATCCCCCTGTTTGTCAGAGATATAGGAACATTTTTTGTGCTGTATTTTGTATATCGTGGGCCGGCGCTGTGCAGGTAGTGTATTTCAAACTTTTTATTACATATACTTAAATGGTTGTTTTGTGTTTGAACATAACACTATACACTGAAAACACACTATACAATGGAAATACACTAAAAACTGAGAATACATTGTTGGTTCAAAAATGTCATTAAACCCCTACCTGTGCAATGGGGTGAAGGTTGGAAAAGGGGGTTGTTTAAGTTTTGTAATTGCACTCCATTCACATAAAAAAGGTTGCACAGGTAGGGGACATATCTTGACTCATAAATTCTCCCAGAATGCTTCACAAGTAGGGGACATCAGTATGCTCAGAATGTTTCACAGGTAGGGGACATGTATTGATTCATCAATACTCTCAGAATGCTTCACAGGAAGGGACATGTATTGATTCATCAATACTCTCAGAATGTATCACGGATAGGGACATGTCAGTGAGCTAAAGTTGTATATTTGGGCTGTCATTGTACATTTTGTATATGTGGGCTGTCATTGAGCTAAACTTGTATATATGGGCTGTCATTGAGCTAAAGTTGTATATATGGACTGTCATTGAGCTAAAGTTGTATATATGGACTGTCATTGAGCTAAAGTTGTATATATGGACTGTCATTGATCTAAAGTTGTATATGTGAACTGTCATGCATTAAGCTGAAGTTTTATGTGTGAGCTGTCATTGAGCTTAAGTTGTATATATGGGCAGTATTTGAGGTAAAGTTGTATATATGGGCTGTCATTGAGCTATGTTGGCTGTCATTGAGCTAAAGTTGTATACATGCACTGTCATTGAGATAAAGTTGTATATATGCGCTGTCATTGAGTTAATGTTGTATATGTGTGCTGTCACTGAGCTAAAGTTATATATGTGTGCTGTCATTGAGCTAAAGTTGTATGTCTTTGCTGTCCTTGAGCTAAAGTTCTGTAGTGTGGGCTGACATTGAGATAAAGTTGTACATAAAGATTACATTGATAAGCTGGTCCTTCATTTTTTATGATTTCCCGAAGCGGTAGCTGAATGTAATTATTGGGTATTTTTAATGAAATTGAAATATGATTATAATTAATCAAAAGCATAGGAAATTGAATTTTATGGGTAAAATCAATGTCATGATTATTAACCCTAATAATAATACAAGGGATTAGACAATTCAATCTGTATGGGTGGTAAGGTATATTCAAGGTCTCATTATCTTGAGTTATTGACTTGAGATAACTATTAGATTAATCTGAAATCTTAACCGATAACTGCAATACATATTTTATGTCCCAGTGAGGTACCTTCTGCTGTATCGCAGAAGAACTGAGGCAGACAGATATACATCACACACACACCCCCCCCATACCCCAAATTGGTATATACTAGACTGCCACTGAGACTTCATACTTAAACAGTTGTTGTACAAGATAAAACTGCATTGTAAACAAATCAGAAATCTGTAGCAGATAAATTAAAGTGCACCAGAACTCATTTAACACTCAAACTTAACCAGGTTTTTATGGCTTTAGAATTAAAGTACCCTAATCTCTTGTATATATCAGTATGTTTAATTGGGATATTTCTGAAATATCTATCTATCATAAAGTGTTATTGCTGTCACTGCTCCACTGTCATTGTCGGGAGCCAGTGTTGGCGTTGTCTTTTTTCTGTGTTAAGCTCTTTAGCTCACCTGAAACCAAAGGTTCAAGTTACCTTTTCTGATCACTTTTTAACTGTCCTCTGTCTGTTTACTGTTCATATTTTCAACTTCTTCTCCAAAACCCTTCATCAAGACAAAACGATAAAAATAACATGAAAAATGTACACATACACACTCTCACACAAACACCCACTCACACACACACACAACCGGATTGATTAAATGCTATATGTTACAAGTGTAGTGTGATAAAGTAATAAATAATAGAAAATTAAAATCAAACAAATGGATAATTAAAAAACTGAAATTAAACTATCAACAAAATGTGATTAGAAATTGATCTTAGTGAAAATAACAAGAAACTGCAAAGTTTGTAAATAAATTTGATCTATAAAGTCAAAACAGTCGTTCAATTCAAAAGTCAATCTTACAGAATGAAAGCAATTAGGTGGATTCGATGCAACAGAGTAATTTTCTATTATTTATAACTTGATCACCTTATACTTGTAACCTGTAGCATTTCTTTCATTCTCCGGTTGTGTGTGAGTGGGTGTTTGTGTGTGAGTGTGTATATGTATGTTTTTTCATTTCATTCGAATTATTTTTTCCTGATGAAGGTACATGTCGTGCCCAAAATTTGACTTTTATTTTGTCTGTGTCATTAGTCATTTAGTGCCATATATATATATATATATATATATATATATGTATGTGTGAAAGATCAGTTGACATATTACTCATTAAGTGTTGAAGTTTTCTCAGTGTGTTAAAACAGAAAACGTTAAACTTTAAAACAAATTCACACAATTCATTAAAATGTATATTTAACTCTGATAGCATTTGGTTACAAAGAACTAAAAAGCCTAGAGTGAAGCTTACATTTTAGATTTGTAGTTTAAAGTTTCTATCTACAGAGAATTATTTTATTGTTATTGCATTTTCACACATAACTTGATAGATATTATGTTAAGGTAAGAAAGCATGGATTTAATATTACTGAATAATGACACCCTACAGATCTTTTACAGACACATTAATTGTATGAGCGTTTTGATTCTATAGAAGATAAACGAAGATGTTAAGTGTTTTTGCCTTCAGGGAGATTTTTGATGAAGTCAATTGTAATCTTGTTTTTTTGCTTCGTGTCAAGGTATATGATAGTTTGTTTTATCTTTTTTCATGTCGCACTAACAGCTTTTTTTTCAGTTGTAGTTTCAAAGTCTCAAATGTTGACCTATGCTATCGACTTGCAGTGCTGCAGTGGCGGTTACTCAGTCACTTAACCAGATTTCAGGGGAAATAATAATATAAGGTTGGACTGGGAACTCTTCCATATTTCTGGACTGCACCTCATGCTATCATGTAGCAGTGTTTAAATTGCAAGCTGAATGTCCTGGGTTTGATTCCCAGTATAGTGTCGTACCTTAAAGCAATTATAATAGTTGGTGACCATTCCTTTGTCAAATGCTTGGCATTAGAAGTGAAAAGTCTTTCAAATGAAACTTAAAGGGGTATTAGCTATGCTTTTTTATGTTTTTTTTTTCAAAAAATTGTTTTTTCTTTTTTACCACTTAGATTGATATACAATAACAAAACAAGAGATATACACAGGCATAAACATTCTTAAATTCCTTCACATTTTGTAAAAATTGCTGGAGAAACCCAGGTTTGGCACTTTTTCACTTGCAATTGATTAATTCTACCTTACTATTTGTATATGGATACCACACTGGACCTGACCTTATTTTCACAAAATATATTTCAATATAAGCTTTTTTATGCCCGTGTATAGCTCTTATTTGTTAATGTAGCCTACATCATGTGGAAGTAGTAAAAGTAGAAAAAAAATCAAAATAAAATGTTTTGGTAAACACAGGTAATGCTCCTTTAAATCTGAGGGATGTAAAATAATCCTCACTGCATCAATATCAGTCCATAGCACAAGTACAAATTTGTGGCACTTTCACTGTAGCTTGGTATATCTCATCATTGTAAAACCACGGTCCAGAATCTCTATGTTTTTTCCTACTTGTGGTCTCATGCAACCTGAATCCCTCGTGCAGAAATTTATAATTCATGAAACCTCAGCCAATGCAAGTAAACGGTGCTTGCATTCATCAACCAATCAGATCAAGTCTTTCAAACAATTTCAGAATTGTAATGGATCAATTGACTATGAGATAACTTCTGTTGCCAATCACAACTACTCCTTATACATGTATTCATTAGCTACAAGAGATTTCAGTCGTATGAGACCAAGGGTAGGAAAGAACATAATGATTCCAGACCGTGGTTTTACGATGATGGGTACATCTACATGCAAGTGAAAAACATTTGGTGGATATAAAACAGTAATTAAATACAAAATAATATTTTTTCCATCTATTCTGTGGGTTTTGTTTTTTGGCCATATTTTCATCATTTTCTGACTAACTCATTGCCATATTTGGCACAGATACACATCTTAGGTAGAAAATATTTTATATACAGATTTAGTCCCATATGCCTAAAGCTTGACCAGTGAACCATCACTTACCTCCTTTGGTCAGTATTTTGTAAACTTTGGAAATAACATGCTGCATTTCCTCAGTAAAAAGCCTGGGCCCGAAGTCACCAAATTTACTCAGTACTCAAGCTCAACTTTTTTTTCATTATTTGGACTATAAAATTGTTTATAAAACTTTTTGATTTTAGTGATTAGGAAACATTATTTTTAATCATTTACATATAAATTTTTGAGTACGCACTTATGATTTTCCTGTGAAAAACGAATAAATACATTGAGTATGGTACTCAAGATTTGAGTATGTACTCAAACATTTTTTTTAATATATCTGAAGTTTTCTTCAAATAAGCAATAATTTTCATCATTACTTACAATTGTATGCCATCAATATACAAACATGTCCAATTACAGAATAAAGTTCGCATGTGTTTACCTTATAATTGTGAAAAGTTAGTAGAGCTTGAGTACTGAGCAAATTTGGTGACTTCGGCCCTGGTATCCTTTACTGAAATCAAACTGCAATATCTTTCAAAGATATGTAGCCTACACAATGAATATATTTCAGTATTGGGTGTATTATATCAGCCATGGACATACAGTTATTATGTATATCTCTCAGATTATAATGATTAGATCTATCATAAACTTGTGTCAGTAGGTTTAGTGCTTCATGTTTTTTCTGTTTTATTATCTAAAAGACCATCTGTCATCCGATGTTAAACAGAGAAAAAAATTAGAATGGCCTTACCGTAGTTCAGGCACACACCTGTCGGTATCTGTAATCTATCAAACATTAAACTGTATCAGTTAGACATTGAGCTCTCAAGTACCTTGTTATGTAAGAACACACACCTGTGGTCAGGGTGACATACAGTCTACAGATATAAATGTTAAAACATGCCATGTCTGAATGAAAAAAAAATTAAGCTGATTTGTATCCAGGTTGATGAAAGAGAACCGGTTTTGACCTTAATTTGCTATCTAAGAACAAATCAAGTATCACTTCTCAGTGAATTGAAGTTGTCATCAATGATTGGATGAGGAATGATTTGTCGGATTTATCATATTCAAGAAAAGTTTGATAACAAAAATCGCCAGGATAAAGCGAACAAACATCTTGAATTGGATTCAACTAAATGAGTTTATACACCATCCGTAAAATTATGTTATTATATTCAAGAAAACTGAGAAAAATGAAATGCACTTGTTAGGCAAGCAGCCATTTTGAATTTCAAAGAGATAGACTGCCTAGACTCTTAAAAATTATGTTTTTAGTCCCCATCTAATACTGGAAGGGGAAGAGTAGAGTTCTATCTGTCCAAACGGTCAATCCATCCTTTTATATTATCTTATATTGTGTCAAATATTTTACTTATAGAGTTACTCCCCTTTGTTGATTTTATTTGCCCCAGCTATATTTCGGTGATGTTTTCAGCTACTTTATATAGGCTCACTATATTTGGAGTAAATACACACCTTAGGCTCTGTGTCACGGCAGATGTGAAAATTTTCACCTAAATCTGGTGACATTTCCATAAAAGTGAAGAATTCTTGGCAGGATGTAAAACAACTAAAAACAAATAGATTCACTAATCCCTGCGGCATTTTTAACTGGAAATTGTGATTACCATATTAATCTGATGTCAATAATAAATACAACTTTATCATTGTGCCTAAAATAAAAAATCAATTTTTTTTACATAAATTTGACAAATAATTGGCCGTAATAAGCACCAACCACCTTTTTCCTAATGTTTTGCACGCTGGGTGCAAATTGGGTGGCATACGGTAACATTGACTCGATCTCTTGTTCTTCAGAGAGTGTTGACTGGTCATCAGGATATTTTAGTTTCCATGATAGTTCAAATGACCCAACTATTATTTGGTTCAGTGGTCATAATTAAACTAAATGAAAACATCTTTGTTCTGGTTGGTGCATTTTCGGGAACATGTAGATCCAAATCCAATATGTATTATAGATTGAAATAAAGATCATTGGCATTGTAATTCTAATACATATTTACAGACTGTTGAATATAAATTTAGGTGGTAGATCTAATACAAGTTCACAGACTGTGAGATATAGATTAAGGTGTAGATCTAATTCATGTTTACAGATGGAAATTTGTAGATAATTGTCATAAATCTAATACATGATTACAGACTGTTAAAATTAGATCTTATACATGACTACAGACTGTGAAAATTAGATCCGCAATATGATTACAGACTGTGAAATACAGATCAATATGAAAATTAATGTATACAAACTGTGAACTTAAATGTGTTGTTAACAGACTTGTCAATCCTGCACCTTGTACATATTTCATGTAGGCGTCAACAACAAAAGTATATATATATATATATATAAAATATTCTGTGTATATATAAATTTCTGCATAGATATGACGATATCAAATATTGAGCATTTATAGGGTTAGCTTTCTAACTTTTAATTTTTTATTTTTGTTTATACTTATTGTTGGTTTAAATTTTTACATGATGTATCTAGTTACCTGACACACACACATACTTACCATTCCACACACACACACACACACACACACACACACACACACACACACACACATTCCACACACATACACCCACCCCACAAACACGGACACACTCCACACACAAACACATACACAAACACACATACAGACACGCACAGGCACATGTACATATATATATGTATTCACATATACATTCACACACACACAAACACATACAGACACACACAGGCACATGTTCATATACATGTATTCACATATACATTCACACACACGCACGCACACACACACACACACACACAAACACAAACCATACATACTCAGACACACATACACACAAACATACACACACATCATACATACACAAACATACACAGACACAAAAACAAAGATGTTGTAAATGATCAAATCCAAAAGTCATGGAGAGATAGTGATCACAAACAGATTTTGTAAGATAAAGGAATACATCCAGTGTAATATATCAAACTGGAACAAAAGCTGGATGTACATGGATGATCTGTTTGAATGCTGGAGTCGTATTTACATCGGTCTCATTTCAGTACCTACATACCTCAGCACCCATAATAAGAATCCAGGTTATTGTCTAAAATTTCTTTAGGCAGTTAGCCTATCAAAAGAATAAGTACTGTAATTCCTCTGGCAGAACGACCTCATTATTCTTTGGCAAAAACACCAATTTTACGTGATATGTATAATTTTGTGAAATTGACATGCCGTGTTATTGTTTTATAAATTTTGTCAGTAGAATTTTGTTGTCCACAGGACCTCTTGTTTGTTGTGTCACTTCCCTCAGTTAGGAATTATTCAGAGACACCCCCCATAATCAATAACTTCTATAATGTACATGTAGGTCAAGAGATTAGGTTTCAGGACTGTCACAATCCTTGGAATTTGGCACCTTACAACTCTGTTGAAAAGGGTACCCCCCTCAGTTTAACATAACTGATATGACATACACCTCCAGATGTTCATATTCTGAAGAGCTGTGCAAGCAATAAATCTGAATTCATAATCTCACTAAACAGATCTTTTAAAGACTTGTTATTAATTGTTTTCATCCTTTTGGCTTACCGCTGTGAAAATCATATCAAATATTTTGTAAAAAAAAACGTTTATTAATGTCAGAATAAATGTAAAACTGACAGCATAGTTGAATTGAACATCAGGGTATCACAAAGGTTCGTAGTCCAATCTTACGGCCCTATTGAAGTTTTGATAAGGAGGAAGACCTAAGATGACTCATGAGGAATTAAACAACTCATTGCCAAGAATGGTTTTGTAAACCATCAGGAGGACTGGAGGGATAATTTGTCCTCCGTTTTGTCAGTCTTGCTGCAAGGTAAACAGAATGTGTTTCGGACACATTTGGACTGGTCTAAATCATTGATTTACAGAAGAGTCCATTGTTTTTTCAGGGGTTGTTGAGTTAAGATTTTGAAGTCTCGTGACTCTACAGAATCCTTATAGTGGCCTCCATGGGAAGTAGTTAGAGCATTGCACTTTAAACCATGAAGTTTCTTACCTCCATGCCCTGCTGGAACCTGAGCTGATTTTGTGAGAAAAATTGTCAGTTTACTAGCAGAAGGCCGCTGGTCTCTTCCAAGACTCACTATGCCCTCAGGGCTTGGCTGTTTATTAAGATTTTGAAGTCTTGATGCTACGGCTCTACAAAATGTTTGCAGTGGCTTCACTTGCAGACTGGAGGGGTGAGGTCGGAGGTCATAAAAAGGAGGATCTGTAGTTTTTTTACTTTTTTTTTATAAAAAAGAATGAATAATTAACCCATCAACCCCTATCAGCAAAATTGTGACCCACCCTTGTGATTGCAGTCACATGATGGCTGGGTTGATTTACAAGTTATATTGTTATCTGCAGTATCTGTCATTATATGTCAAGTAGAAGTAATCTCAACAAAGAAATACAATGAGGTATGATATGATAACTACAGGTATGTACTTCACCACAGTAGTTATCAGTCATTATGCTGTTTTCAAATGTTATGTCCTTAGATATATAAGTGAACCACAAAGAGAAGAGGGTTAGACAAATATTATATGTTTGTCAGAGGTTATTGTTCTTAAAAATAGAACAGATTAAATTATAACCACCCCTTTGGAGAGTGCATGTGTTTGTGTGTGTGTGTGTGTGTGTCTATATATATATATATATATATATATATATATATATATATATATATATATATATATATATATATATATATACATACACATACATCTATACATAATATATACATATACATGTATATTTATGTACACCATGCTATCTTAGATTAGATCTAGAGCCTTTTTGTTTTTTCTTTTGAATGGAGAAATATTTACATGTTAAATTCTAGTTGTCTGTAATGTCTTTCCATAACCATAGCATTAATCGACAATGGTACATCAGAAAAATAACCCCTTGTGGTACTTCAGCAGTAAGAGCAGTTATGTGTCAAACTTCTGAATGTGACTGAATAGGAAAAACAGAAATTTTTCCATTCTCATATTTTTTTTTTCATTTTCTCGGCTTGAGTAAGGTACTGTGATTTTACTAAAATTTAAGTTTGTACTCAAATTATGTTTTGATATTTTCAGCCGTTTTCTTCCAGTCAGCAATAATTGTCATCATTAAGTACATTTGTATGCAGAATACAAAAGAGAAAATATTTGTCGTAAACTCTGTGTTTTCTTAAATTTGAGTAATGCAGTAAATTTAGTGACATCAGACCCTGTTGTATATATGCCAGAAATCAAATCAAGCACCTGTTAGAGGCTTAATAATCCAAGCAAATTGAAAAAAATTAAATTTGTTTTACTGTGTCCGGGTAGCACCGCAGTTAGCGTACTTGCTTCTCACCAGTGTGACCATCAATCCTCATGATTGGACAGGGAAGTATATCAGATGGTATGGTGTGGGTTTAATTTTTCCTCGTACCCCAGTTTCCTCCCACTATAAGTACCCCCTCATGCCAACGCCATTGCCAATAAAAGACGACATTCAGTATGTTGGTTTAACTTGTTAGTTAATTATTGTAAAATAAAGTTTATGAACTCTTTAGACAGATTTCCATTAATATAATTTTGTTTTATTTCAGGGAATGGTTGTAAATGGTTTCATCAATGTGGTAATATCCAGCATAGAAAGAAGATATGACTTAAAGAGCACCGAATCGGGAACAATCGCCAGCTGCTATGATATAGCTTCCGTGTTATGCCTGATACCCGTCAGTTATATTGGTGGGCTGGGATGTAAACCCCGATACTTAGGTATGTAAAGTTATATTGGTGGGCTGGGATGTAAGCCCTGATACTTAGGTATGTAAAGTTATATTGGTGGGCTGGGATGTAAGCCCCGATACTTAGGTATGTAAAGTTATATTGGTGGGCTGGGATGTAAGCCCTGATACTTAGGTATGTAAAGTTATATTGGTGGGCTGGGATGTAAGCCCCGATACTTAGGTATGTAAAGTTACATTGGTTGGCTGGGATGTAAGCCCCGATACTTAGGTATGTAAAGTTATATTGGTGGGCTGGGATGTAAGCCCTGATACTTAGGTATGTAAAGTTATATTGGTGGGCTGGGATGTAAGCCCCGATACTTAGGTATGTAAAGTTATATTGGTGGGCTGGGATGTAAGCCCTGATACTTAGGTATGTAAAGTTATATTGGGTGGTTTGGATGTAAGCCCCGGTACTTAGGTATGTAAAGTTATATTTGGGGGGGGGGGGGGGGGTGTAAGGTATGTAAAGTTATGGTGGCAGGCTGGGATGTAAGCCCTTATAATCAGTTGTATAAAATTATATTGTAGGCTGAGATAATCCTCGATAAAATGTGTAAAGTTACATTGGTAGGCTCGGGTGTAAGCCCCAATACTTTGGTATGTAAAGTTTATATAAGCCCCGGTACTTAGGTTTGTAAAGTTACAATTGGGGGGTGGGATGTAAGCCCTGATACTTAGGTATGTAAAGTTATATTGGTGGGGCTGGGATGTAAGCCCCGGTACTGAGGTATGTAAAGTTACATTGGGATGGGGGGGGGGGGGGGGGGGGGGGGGACTGGGATGTAAGTCTTGATGCTTACAGATGTAAAACTGTATTGATACAAAGCTATATTGGTTGGCTGGGATGTAAAAATTTCAGTTGGTCACTAACAATTGTTTCTGTTCAAAGTGAAAATTCCATGTTTTTGTTAATTTGTCTGGTGAGTGATTCAGGCTGATAGAATCCTCTGGTTTGTGAAGCCTTCTCTCCTGATCTGTCCCAGCCTCTCTCGGGACAGATTGCATTGAGTATCTTATGTACAGACCACAAAATCACATGGGAGTTGATTGTTCAGGTAACATGGACTTAACAACAAATATCAATCACGTAGCCTCCTTTTCGTTCTCGATGAATTTCATTTTTAAGTCTTCATTATTGCTATCGTAACCTGCAGGTTACAGTCATTCCTTTTACCGTAACCTGTAAATGGGTTACAACAATTTCTGTTATTATGTTGCCTGACGTTGTCAACTTATCCATATTAAGATGGATGATTGTCTAATTCTGTATTGCTGGAAATTTTTCGCTCTGTTACAATAGACAATATATCCACCCATGGTTCACAGGTTTTTCCCTCTTTTTTACCGGGAATGATTTCCTTGTCAACCCCTAGGATATTGACAAGCTACACGCGATATGACGTCACAATACAATTTGTGACGTAGAACGACTGTGGCTCCTAGAATGCAGTACATAACTTTATAACATTTCCATAGATCGATTTCTGTAAGGGTCTACATAGATGTGTACATTACACATAGATCTGCATAGACATGTATTAAAGACATCAGAGAAAAAAAATCAACCCCTACCTCGAGATAGGGATATGATTCTTGAATGACAAACCCAAGGCTTGCCTCAGGTTTGTCATTCAAGAATCTTACCCTCGGATAGAGATTCCTTTGTCATACCCTCTAGGTAGAGGTTGATTCTGTTATTCACCTTGGCTAAAATTTGCCCATGAACCACAACTTCAATACACAGCAATCTTGGACCAGCACCATAAAACATAGCAAATGCCTATAAACACTTTACTCAACTTTGATAAATCTTGAAATCGGATTGGCTGAGTAGGTCAAGTTAAGAATATTGTCAAACTTCAGTAAATTTTTTACATTCTTAATATCAGACCCTGATACAAGATTTGCCGTGGTCAAATTTCAAATTTGGATAAAATGATTGCTGTCAAATATTTGATGGATTTTGTAAATATCTTATTTGTATTACAGGAATGGTTGTGCCATATTATTTGGATTTTGTAAATATCTTGTTTGTATTACAGGAATGGTTGTGTTATATTATATGGATTTTGTAAATATCTTGTTTATTTTACAGGAATTGGTGTGTTAGTTATGGGAATCGGTTCCATTATTTTTGCCCTCCCTCATTTGATATCAGGAACATATAACATCGGTGATGAAAACGACAACTTCCTGTGTGATCCAGCATCCAATTCTACAGAAACTTGTTCCAGCCAGGCAAATCTCGCCAACTACAAATATGTTTTTTTTCTGGCTCAGTTGTTACATGGAGCAGGTGCCTCTCCACTTTACACTTTAGGAGTGACATATTTAGATGAGAACCTTCCTCTCCGATCATCATCTTTGTACATAGGTAAGGACAAAACTGGATGTGTGTTCCTCTGATGCCAGTGTCTCTTCAGTGAGGGCATTTTCTTATTAAATATTTATCGGGAAATTTTTTGTCATGAGATTTAAAATGTGAGGTAGTCTCCTAAGTGAGGTGGTCTTAAGGTGTGGTTCCACTGTACGTGGTCCTGTCCTTTCTCTGATATATATATATATACAAAACATTAAAGTGACATTAGTTGTGTTTTTTTCAAAAAAAGAATTCTTAATTCCTGTTTTACTACTTAGATTGATATAGATTGATACCCCCCCCCCCCAAAAAAAAAAAAAGAAAAAAAAGAGATATACATAGGCTTACAAATTCTTGAATTCCTACATACTTTGTGAAAATTGATTGATAAACTCAGTTTGGAATTTTTTCACTTGCAGTTGATAAATTCAAACTTACTATTTGTACTAGCATATCACACTGGACCTGACCTTATTTTCACAAAATATATAGGACTATAAGATTTTGTTATGTCTATTTATAGCTCTTATTTGTTACTGTACATCAAGTACAAGTAGTAAAAGTACAAGGGGGCCTCCGTGGCCGAGTGGTTAGAGCATTGCGCTTTAAATTACACGGCCTCTCACCTCTGATTCGAATCCCACTAGGGTCATTTCGAATTAAGTGGGAAAGTTTGCCAGTTTTCTTGTGGAAGGTCGGTGGTCTTTACCCGGGTAACCGGGGTTTCTCTTCCACCAATAAAAACTGGACGCCATCATATGACTGAAAAATTGTTGAGTGTGGTGTAAAACAAAAAATCAAATTAAATTAAAAGTACAAAAATTTGTAATTATTTTTTTTTTTTGGTAAACACAGCTAATGTCTTGTTTTGATGATGATGACGATGATGATGATAACATGAATAACAACATATCTAATCCATTTTTAGGAATTTTTTATGCCTTTGCCATTGTGGGACCAGCTATTGGCTACCTTGCCGGGGGAGCATTCCTTGATATTTACGTTGATGTCAACACAATAGATACGTCCAGGTAAGTCACTAAAAACTTACTGTTGTACAGACATTTAAGGATTACTTTTTCTATCCTCATTACTTGAAAATTTCATTCGTGGCCCCTATGGAAGAGGGGTAAGTGCATTCACTCTCCTCTGAAATCTTAAATGATTTTGTGAGAAAGTTTTCCTCCAACCAATTTACTTGCAGAAGGCCAATTGTGTATTCCCTGGTATATAGTAATCGGGTTCTCTCATCCACCATTAATAAATCACTGCCAGCATATAACGGAAAAAATTGTTGAAGTTTTGGGTAACACACCACTAAAATAGAAAACAAATAGGGAATTTCAACTATGGCAGAGATAATTAGAATGTACAGGACATGAACAGAAGGAAGCCTCTAGTTTTCTGTCATTGTCTCAAACTAAGTTAAATTAATATCAAGCTGGCCTCCATTAAATGATGTACAGTATCATAAGTAGGTTTAAAATATATCTGGGATTTGGGAAATCAAATTTAATTTCCGAAGAAAGTTTGATATTCAAATGATGATAAATTGGCACAGAAAAACTTTTAAGTGTCATTCTGTCAGAGACTTGGTGGCATTGGTTTTAAGTCTCAAAATTAATAAATGCCAGGAGCTTTTGTGACAAGTACTTCTGATAATGGTTTTCACCAATCTTTTAGTCCAGGACTGTGTTCGTTTCACTGTCCAGGACATTCCAGACAAGTGGAACACCAATCAAATGCTCAGGAGCACTGTCCTGGTCAAGTTCAAACTGTGCCAGCCGAAAAGGTGGTGCAACTGGAACAAATATGATGTGATGTCACAAACTTGGTGGGAGTTAGAAAAGTTGGTAATGGCAGCTATAGTAGTTTTTATAAATGCCACCACAGCATTTATTTAAGGATTGTTTTTCATTTTTTGGAAAGCATCGAGTATAAATGCAATGGATTATGGAAAAAAAATTCTGTGCAGCACAAAGTGCTGCATATTGAATTTTTTTTCATAATCCATTGCATTTATACTCGATGCTTTCAAAAAAATGAAAAACAATCCTTATATTTATATATATTACCATTTTCTGTTAATCTGTAGTCAGCTGGTTACGAAATTCATTCCATGTAATTGGCTTTGCGATGGGAGTTTTTTCATATGACGTAACAGCTAAACAGCTGTGTGAGACGTGAAGTAGTTCCTCTTTTCTGTCCGGAAATACTAAATGGGATTAAGGTTTATTTTCTTATTTTCATATCATCTTGAAAGAAACTAGTGATATGGAAAATTTTGAATAAGTGTCAGATTTGTTTTTAAGTTATTTTAAAATATTCGTCTGCTTGGTAACTGGAAGGTTAATTGTGTCAGAAGAGAATTGAAAATGCAAATGGCTGCGCCCATGAGTATGCTGTTTAATGTATTTACAACAAATTTGCATTTGAATTCTGATATATTATTAATGGGATATACTATAGAAAGTTTGAGTGTGACTTACAAGAAGTGAGACAGCTAATATTCATTCATGACAACTGAAAGTAGCCATTTTATTTGACATTTTTTTTACCTATCAGCTGGGAACCATGATGACTGATTGGTACGTAACTTACATAAGTAGGGCTATTTCACACAACCTGATTTCACATGATGCGGGTGACGAATTGTTTCTGATAGGAATATCCTGTGAAGGCAAACAAATCAACTTGTTTATCAAGAGATGCTTGAAAAAGTTGTACTAGGCCTAACTCTCTTTTTTTTGTTGTGTTGTAACTATGCAGTGAACTTTCCTTTCTGTGCCAGACTTTGGTCTGTGGTTCTGGTCATAACATGACCTAGATATATCGCGATATGGGCCTGTAGGCTGTACAATGTGCTACAGATGTAGTCTTGTGTTTCCAATTCCTCTCTGTGATTTTTATTTGTTTCGTGGTAGGTCTAATGTATGGCTTTTAAGATTAAATATATAAGAAATAAACATGTGATGTTCTATTTTTTATTGATTCGTTCATGTATTCTTATGCTGAAAAACTAAAGCGGTTAATACTTGGGGCACGCGACTGCATTTACAGAATATACAATATATCGCTCTATATTCTTGCAATGAAGGGAATTGCAGTCGGTATGTAAATATATCTGAGTTATCTATGTTGCAGCTCAAATGTGCAGGAATAAAAGTTAAATTACAATTTAAACATATAAAAAATACTGGAATTATGTAAAATCTTTCTCGCCATCTTTGAAATAACTACTTCCTGTCCTGGTACATTCAATTGCAACATCTTCTAAGACTGTGCCAGAACAGTACTCTTGCAGTGAATCAAGCACACCCCGAATGTTTTACTAATATTTATTTTCTACTAAATTACAAAGCTGTGCCAAAGTGTTACTGCCGTAACTTGCACTAAGACCTGTTTAATTTGTCTAGCTCCCCTACATATATATGTTATGAATTAATTTGCATCACAGGAACCGAACACACACACACATACACGTAAATTTATAATGTACATATCAATTATTGTACATATGTTATTTACAATTTACCATATTTAGATTTTGTCCACGTCATGAGTGGGTAGAGCATCACACTTTAAACCATTAAGTCAGCTCTTATTTTCTGTCAGGGCAAGTCCAAGTTGAGCTGAGAGAATTTTGTGAGAAAATTTGTCAGTTGACCTTTTAGATCAGGCCACCACCATATCATGTGACTGAAAAGTTGTTGAGTGTGGCATAAAAACACCATTTAAACTTCACAAGAAAATTTCTAGTCAGTACGATTTTATGTCTAATTAAAGTTTAGTGATAACATCTAACATGCCCAAGTGAGTAGAGCATGGTAGATATGATTTCTAACCAGTACAATTTTATTTTTATTTAAAGTTTAAAGATTACACCTAACAGCCCTAAGTGGGTAGGAGCATGGTGGATTGGATTTCTAATCAGTGCACTTTTTGCTTTCATCATTGCATTTCCTCTTGCTGGATTTCCGACGAGTTTACCAGGTAAGAAAGTCTATTTGTATTGCCCTGCTCACAGGGCATTTTTTTTCAAATACAATTTGAAATTGAAGACCTTGCAATGACAAACAGAAGAGAGTAATCAGGGATTTTCCACCTTATCATAACAGGGCCGAAATAAGGCATTTCTTTTCCTAATTTGCAGTCAAAATTTCCCAAATGAAGTCAAATGACAATGAAATGGAGGAGATTTATTTATTTGCGAACAGTTTTGTGTATTTTCCCAATTTCCATAAAATGTTACTAAAATTCCCAGGTCGAAAGGTCCAGGTCCATTCCCAGAAGAGTGTCGAAAGTCCCTGGTAATACTATTGTACATGTTATATTATATAGGGTATAGGATGAGGGAAAAGAATTTTTACTTACTTACCATGATTAAGTTGTAGTTCTAATCTATATATATATATATATATATATATATATATATATATATATATATATATATATAGATATCTGCATTGTTTTCTGGTCAGTGAAGGGTTCGAGCCCTGCTGCAACCTAAGCTGATATTTGTGAGAAAGTTTGCCAGTTTACCTGTGGAAAGTTGGCGGTTTCTTCTACGGTACATTTTAGTCGAGTTCTCTTCACCGCCATTAAAAATTGGTCTCCACCATGCAACTGAAAATTTGTTGACGGTCAGGCATAAAACCCCATTCAAAAGTTAAAATTAATAAAATTTTGAAAACTGGGGAATACAGAAAAGTTTAATAAAGTCATGTTTGTAACTCTTTTGTAAAGATTTTGTATCTGTGTATGGTTCTCCATATTTCCATTGTAATGACATTGGTAAAATTCTATCAGTTTCTCTTATATTGAGGAGTTCCTATGTTATATCTTATTTTGTAGGTTTTTTTTCTATAGTTTCCATGGGGCTGAAATTCGGCTCCATGCCCAATGCAAAATAGATGTATTTTTCCCCAATTCAGTGAAAAATATTCCCAATTTGGCATTGTGGCTGTGGCGGTATAAATGAAAAATAATTTAATATAAGGGGAAATTTCTTTTACTAAGAGAGATTCCATGACATCTAGAATTTCATGTGTGCAAGCAAATTTTTCCCAATTTGGCACATATTCTTATCAAAATTCCCAATTGTGTCACCAATGGCGTTTTCCCAAAACAGAGAGAAAAAGGTCAGCTTTGATGATATTTACGTAGTCGGAACAAAATGACTGGATAATTAATGTCATACCTGTAAAGCTGTTGGCATCACCTGAGGACAAAAACATTGACCGTGGCTAAAGCTTCTGAAATATAGGCAGTAGAGCTTTGACATTTCATCTGTCAATCATTATGATCAGCCCCTTTTCAATGGTGCCTTGACCTTGTGACCTACATAATGCCATTTGACCTACTTCTTGGTCAAATTTTCAGTATCTGCTACTGACAAGCTATATCTTCCTCTGACAACTCTGGTTCTGTTACAAAATTACCTAAAACAAATATTTTGTTTCTTTAAAATAATTGGAATGATACAATCATTCTTTATACTGCAACATTTTTTACCTTTTTGTTCAGTGAGCAAAAAATCCAGATCCAAAAACGTGGTCCAAAGTTTTCTGTATTAATTGATGAAAGCGATTCAAGTGAAAATTTGTTTCAGGTTCCTCAACTTTCAAACTTGAGCGAGAAAAGGAAGTTTATCACAGAAAACAGGAAGTGGAACCTAACACAGCAGAAGAAAAAGCAATGAGACTTAAAAAAGTCTGGAAATCCATAAAAATTTTATTGACAAATCCGACATTCATGTTCTTGAATCTAGCAGCTGCATGTGAAGGTAAATTTATTTCCATGGTAACTCTTTTGTGTATACAGATTATAAGAAATCTGATGGTAACAGTCTTATAGTATATATATGCATGTATGTATATATAGAGAGAGGAATTTAAAGAAGTCTGAAAAATAATTGAAAAAAAAAAATCTTTTCTGAAGCAAGAAGAGTAATTTATGTCAGATTTAAGGGAATATGGTTTCACGTTTATGATAAAGTTTGTCCTGAATTTAAGTTCATTAAGCTGTTATTTTGATTGGTGGAGCATTACCATTTGTCTACAGATCTGTTAGCTCACACCTTACAACAGAATTGTTTTAGCTCACACAATGCCACAGATCTTTTTGCTCACACATTGCTCACCAGTGGACATACATTTGTTAAGTCTTACATGGATTCAGTTCTGTTTCCTCATGCAACTTTATAGCTCACACATAGATATGTAAACATCCAGATTCTGTAATTGTATGTTGTTCTAAAACATCTTTCAGGAAATCTGCTAGCAGGCTTTGCTACATTCACGCCAAAATTCATAGAAGCACAGTTCAGTCTTCAGTCCTCGGCGGCAGCTCAATTTGTGGGTAAGATGTATTTTTTTTACCATTAACCCTTTTGATCATAAAAGTAAACCTGTTTACTTATGCGGTTTCTCCGTAATTTTTATGGAATCGGACGCCAAAGTACACTTTACCGATTCAGAGTAGAAAAATACGGACATCAATTGTGCTTCAACTTAGTCTCTTCCTTTTAATCTGTATCCAAGATACACTTCTCTAATAGTGTTAAACATTTCATTCTGTCAAGCGTTTAAGTGATCCTGAGTACCTTTTATCTGTTTCAGTACAACGCTTATTCATTACGATGTAAAATTGTTTTTTTCTCAAGCGTCTGAGTGATGTGAATAGGTCTATTCAGCATTTAAACATGCCGGGCTCGCTGCAGAAAAAAAAAGTTGGACCAGCATTAGTTTACAGGGAACAATATAACAAGACCTTATTTCACCTTGCCCCTACATTATTCTTGTGCACATGCGGAAACATGATATAGATTCAAAGAATCACATATCCTGGGTTTTCTATCGTGCCGTTATGTTATGATTTCGACTGTCATTTTATTTCCAGGTCACCAGCAATATATAGAGCCTCACTTGTCTTGCTGTATATTTATCATTGAGGTCACAAGGGTGGCGTGTCATTGTTAGTGGTGTTTTTTTTTTCCATGTCAAGATATTCCAATTGAAATGGTTATAATATTGTTTGGGCATTGTTAAAACAAAAACTGACTATTGTCTGCACATAGCCTTTATGTCCTAACATCGATGAACACCCGTGATGCTGGGATATTAAGAAGGAAAATAAAAACATTCAACATATTTAAGTAACAATTGCTGACACCCTACAGAAAGTAGAGCAGAAGTAATGATGTGCGAGTTAATTGCGAACTCGAACCCCTCCCTGAGCTCAGCAGATGTTTTAGTCTTACACTTAAATGGATGTTCCTTGTTACAGAGCAGTTATTTGTTTTGTACAAAAGTTTGATATTATGTCCCATCTGATGTCATTCATTTAAACATTGGAATGTCATATCTTGCTGACAAATTTCATATCTTACTGACAAAACCCAGTCTCAAAACTGAGAGCACTCAAAAAGGGTAAACAGGTCTGTAAAAGACTAGTGGTAAACAGTAAAACATTTAGATTCTAAAGGGAGAACTATATGAGTATATCTGTCTGTAATATCTACATATTAATATTTATGTCTGTTGGTCTTCTCTCTCTCTCTCTCTCTCTCTCTCTCTCTCTCTCTCTCTCTCTCTCTCTCTCTCTCTAATCTCCAATATTTTATCTGTCTGTCTATCTATCTATCTATCTATTTATCTATCTATCTTATTATCTATTTATCTGTCTGTCTATTTACCTATCTATCTATCTATCTATCTATCTATCTATCTATTTATCTATCTATCTATCTGTCTCTCTTATATACACATCCCTCATCAAATCATTACTAAAATACCTGTTGTTCATTTGTTACTATTTGTTACTATTTCATTTTGTGTTTTATTTGTTCATTTTCAATGTTTTGTTCATAACTTTATAATCCCCCCCCCCCCCCCCAATTTTCCTATTGTTGTCTAGCCTGGCCACTGTTTTGTAACAAAGGTTGATTAGCATATGTATTGTCGTGTTGAAGGTTATGCTGCTGTACCTGCAGGAGGGGGAGGGACGTTTCTAGGTGGCTACTTAGTTAAACGATTCAATCTACATGTTAGAGGAATTATACGTTTGTGCCTGGCGGTTACTCTTCCGTGTATACTGGGCACCTTGGTGTTTCTAGTACATTGCCCAGATGTGCCCTTTGCTGGTGTAAATATAAATTATGGCGAGTATGGATACAACAGGTAGGAATTTAGTTTTGTATTTATTTTTCATTTTGTTGTATTGACAAAAGTTCTGTTGACATCTTCAGTTGTATGAAAGATAACTCTTACAAGTTTCATGAGAGATTTACAGTTAAAATTAACAGAAATTTTTCATAAAAAAAATTGAAAGCAAATAAAATAACAAAAAAAGCAACAACAACGAAACAAAACACTGATAAATTTGTCCTTCAATTTTAACACTATTGTTATTTACTGTAACGATGTTGTCTTTCTGTGTATCACTGTTGTCCTTTAATTATTGTTCACCTTCACTTTCCAGTACAACAGAATTTAAAGGCAAGTTAGAAACGGACAGTTGCAATGAGAACTGTGAGTGCTCCCTGACAGACTATAATCCTATATGTGGTGCTGACAATGTTATTTATTACTCGCCTTGCTATGCTGGTTGTTCAGACATCAATACCAACAAAGACCCTGTCGTATGTATATCAACAAATTCATCTAATATACTTTTGTCTCTAAAATTCAGATCAGTGTTAGGACCTATGGCCAAAGCATCAAGGGATTTTTGGTTTTTAGCTCACCTGGTCCGAAGGGCCAAGTGAGCTATTGCTATAGCCAAAGGTCCGGCCTCTGGCATCTGTCGTCAGCGTCCATCTGTTAACTTTTGCATTTAAACATTTTCTTCTCAAGAACCAGTGGGCCAATTTTAACCAAACTTAGCATATAGCATCCCCATGTGAAGAAGCATAAAGTTAGTGAATGAAAAAGGGGTAGGACCAATGGGGGCCCTAAAAGGGCCCTAAAAGGACCAACATTTGGTAAATCTTTAAAAATCTTCTTCTCATGAACCAATGATCAGTTTAGTTTCAAACTTTGTATACATGATTGTAAGTCAATATCTACAAAGTTTGCAAACAAAAATTAAATCTGTCCATAAACGAGCCACTAAGGGGGGCGCTTCAGTAACACAGGGTTTTTATTACAAATTATTTAATAACTCAAAACTGATCGACTTTTTGTATACAAAGATATATGAGAAAGTTGTTAGGAATTATCTGAGGATCTTTTTGACAAAATTTCAAGGTCATGGGGTTAAAGGTGAAGGTCACAGGCACCAAAGTGAATGAAAAATATATGCTTTTTTTGTAAAATTTTCAACATTTTTGACTACTTCTCCAGAACCATTGGACCAATTTGAACCAAACTTGACAGGAAGTATAACCATGTAAAGCTGCAAAAAGTTCACAGATGAAAAGGAGCTAGGACCAAACATGTCTGCCATGGCTAAATATAGAACAAATGAGTCAGCAGATATTTTTGATTTAATACATGTGTCTCCAAAATTATTAAAGCTAGAGAAATAACCGTTACCTTAAAATGAGCGGCCTAAAAATATTTCATTTAACAGGAAATTGCATGTGAGTTATTTCCCCTTTTTTGTTAATTTTTCATGTTTTGGGGTGTTTTTTGACATTATCTTGAAAAGTATAATAGGTGGAGTAAAAGTGAAAGAAGCAAAAATGTCCAGCATGCAAAGAGCTACGAAAAAGTCAATAGAGCTGAAACTGTCAGGTTGCCCCTTATGGCAGTCTTTACGCCTTTTAAGTGGATTTTTCATGTTTTTGGATGTTTTTTGACATTATCTTGAAAAGTATAATAGACAGAGAGAAAGCGAAAGAAGCAAAAATGTTCAGCACGCAAAGGTCTACAACAAAGTCATAGGGTCGAAAATGTCAAGTTGACCCTAATGGGAGTTATATCCACTGTAAGTGGATTTTTCATGCTTTTGACAGTTTTGTCCTATTATCTTGAAAAGTATAATAGATAGAGAGAAAGTGAAAGAAACAAAAATGCAAAGATCTACAAAAAAGTCAATAGGGCTGAAATTCTCTGGTTGCCCCTTATGGAAGTTTTTTCCCCCTTTAAGTGGATTTTTCATGTGTTTGGATGTTTTTTGACATGATTTTGAAAAGTATAACAGATAGAGATAAAGTGAAAGAAGCAAAAATGTCCAGAATGCAAAGATTTAAAAAAAAGTAACAGGAAATAAATTGTCAGGTTAACCCTTGTGAGGGTGATCCTTGTGAAAGTTAGGTTCCCCTTTTAAATAGATTTCGCATGGTTTTCTACTGTTGTTGTAAATTATCTTGAAAGATCTATAAAAATATTGGTAAGGCAAGTCTACCCTTATGCAAGTTAATTCTCCATTTCAATAAATTTTTCAAGCTCTTAGTTGCTTTTCAGTATATTGTCAGTAAAATACATTTTACTCAGGTGATTATTAAGGCCCACAATGAGCCTACTGTTTTATGTTTATCAGCCATTCTATCTTTTACACATTTTTTATGTTATCTGCAATGTTGACCAATTTTGCCAGGTGAGCAACTTAAGGCAACTTGGGCCTCTTGTTACTTTTTTGTTTATTGTCGGTGCTTCATAATCATTTATTTACAATGTCCAAGATGATTATAGCCTGATCTCATATGGTAGAACATCCCCCATGACAATTTAACCCTGGGGTTAAAATATCATATTAATCATTCATGGAAGATTGTCCCCCTTATGGTGGATTACCCCCCCCCCCCTCTAGATTTCCAGAAAAATCGAATTATACTCTCTCTTTCACATAAAACCATTATGAACTTTCTTCTTTAAATAAAAAAATCATTTTATTAAAAGATTTTTGTAATCTAATAAAAAAGAAGGGAATGGGTTAATCACCATAGGTAATCTGCTATGGTAATTAACCCCCGTCCCCTCTTTGTCTTTTAAATGCTGAAATGTTGGTTGCTGATATTATGCAGCTATGATACTATTGGTCTGTAACATGTTCGTACTATAATAACTTCTCAATCTGGAAACAGTTAAAGCTCTGCTGGAAAGTAAATGGATGTTGTTAGATAGTTTATGCCATCATTTCTCCTTCACCTATAAAATCCGACCGTGGCTGTTCACTAACATAAAACTGTTTCTGAAAAAGCAAAATATGTTTGTAACAAGCCAACACGTCTCAATTTCTTTTCGCAGGAATATTACAACTGCAGCTGTATAAATTATGATGCAACACACAGTATATTGGACCGCCATGCCACAGCAGGGAAATGTGAGAGTTCCTGCATTCTTTTGCCATTGTTTATGCCTATTTTTGGAATAGTCATGCTGTTGACATTTGTTGCAAGCATGCCTGCTCTTTCTGCAACACTTAGGTAAGTCAAATTGATTTTCCTTTTTCTAAAATGTTTTCTGGTAAAATATTTTAACTGTCCTCTGGTTTTATCATCATTGGGACTCGTGTTTGATGTCAATGTTCCACAAAATTTTACAGGAGGTATAATGACCTTGTTTGCAATTACTCCATTTCATTAACTGAAATGTTAAGTTAACTGCTTGATGGTGGTTGTTGAGTCGTCTGGACCAATTGTGATGAGGATTTATTATTCACTTATTTCATTTGAATATGTCCACGGAGTTGCGGTGGGAGTGACTGTTCAATGACAAAATGGGATGTTTACTCCTCCATGACACCTGATCCCACCTCTGGATTTCCAAAGGGTCCGTGTGTATCCATTACTTACCAGATTTGTGTATTGTTTCCTAGACATCATGAACATTAATACTTTGGTATCTGTATTTTTTTCATATATTTGCCTCCTTGTTTTATTTCAAGTAAGCAAGTTGATAGCTGATAGAGGTTGTCTACAACAGTATTTTTTTTACTATAAGTAAGACGTTATACATTTGATTGGAAACATATATTTTGAATATTATATGAATAAGAAGACTATTCATAATATATGGGTTATAATATTGGTGTCTAGGCAAACATAAATGCACTAACTAAACATTGGTTCCAATTGGATCCAGATTCCAGATTGGGGTAAATTATTATCAGATTATAGTGAATTAGAACAACAAATTGTGTCATGCTGTTAAAGTCAAGGTCACCTTTAAACTTATAGATTTCATGAGGACGATTTTACATTTGATTGAAATCAAACTAGTGCACTTTCTTTTTGAAATTATTGTCAGATTCATGGACAAGATAGGAGTTAATCAACTGGAGTTCAATGTTATGCACTATATTCCATCATTTATTTTGTGTTTCCAGGTCCGTTCCCCAGGAAGAGAGATCATTTGCCCTTGGGATACAATGGATTATAGCCAGATGTCTAGGTACTGTAGAATGAGTTGAATATATAACTGAAATCTCTCAACAGTTTTTAAGCTATTTTGTGAAGGTCAGGCTGTAATAGTAGAAGTTGCAACCTGTTCATTAACATTGACCATGGAGGCCGTCATAGTTCGAGTCCTTGTTCTCAAATAGCAAATTACTACTCAGTTATCAAACTTTGAATGGTTATATCTATGTCATTTCTAATTTATATTTCAATTTAAGTATGCAATGCATTTCAAGCAATTTTTAACTTTGTTTTTGTAGTTCAGAAGACAGCAATAGACACAAAATCTATTTTATTATTTATTCATTCATCTTCATATATGTACTAGAAACCACAAAGTTATCTTGAGCCTCTAATCAAGAATTCAATTATTGAGGAATAAACCCGAAAAGGTGATTGTACAAAATATTGTATTAATCCCCAAAACAGAGTACTTTACCATAAACAGCCAAGGATCAGTCAAGGTCTGATTAATGTGATGTAGAGATGTTTATCAGGAAGAACTTGCTCCAATTTCTATGTCCATTTGTTTATCAAAATATTTGTTCCTATTACTTGATATTTAAAGTTTAGTCTGGGACAGTACCCTTCTGCAGCTGTAAACTGCTATGAATGCAAGTTATCTCCTCTTAATCACAAGCTCTGTAAAGGGTGTATAGCATGTTTTTTTATTCATTAGGTATTGCATATTTCTAGAGTAATATATATATATATATGAAAAAAACGATATGTCTCGTCTTATATTTCAGGTTCCATACCTGGGCCAATCCTCTTTGGGAAAATGATTGATCTAACATGCTTGTTATGGCAGAGAAAATGTGACGAAGACGGTTCCTGTTTCTTTTACGACAAGAAAAACATGAGTTACAATTTATTAGGCATAAGTTTAGCTGGAAAAACACTCTCTGCCATTTTCTTCTTCTTGGCATTAATGTTGTATAAAGCTCCCCCTGGTGGTGAAGGTGATGATAACAAACCAGAGGGACAGAATCAAAATGGAAGACTAACAATACAGAATGCCAAAAATAACCAAAGTGCAGACACTCTGACTACCTCTGTACAGGATGAAGCTGTCACAAGTAGTACAAATGGATTGACTAATGAAATACAAGTTGCTTACATCAAGGGTAGCAATGCAGATACTATACAAAACAGTTCTGTAGAAGTATCCAAGTTATAACAAACAGGAAAATTCGATGTTTGTGTGTGTAATGTGCTGTTTTGTGTCTGTGTGTGTGTGAGAGAGAGAGTTTTAGAAAGAAAGTGAGAAGGAAAAATAAAAAGAGCTACGCATTATGAGAGAGAAATATAAAGCAAGGGAGAGAGAGAAAAAAAGAGAGTAGTATTTTTAATCCATAATACAAATATAAGTTGTAAGATATTTTGTAAAATGTGAGAGAAAATTATCATTTTGAATCTGTATTGCTTTGATAGATATATATTTTTATTGAATATATAAATCTTCCACTGAATAATCCAGAGAAACATTAAGTATTTGTTTGTGTTTTCATTCTTAAACCTTGAAATTCCAAAACGTATTTGTCCATAACACATGGATACTGAACACAGGGCAATTAGTTTTAAGAATTTAAATCATTTTAAATTATCCCGTGGAATAAAGATGAAAACTGCATTATATATATATATAATGTAGCATAACATGCCAACAACTGTCATCCATTTTACAGAGGATAAGTTCGTACCATGAAAGTTTTTTATCATTTTAGTTTTTTGATTGATTTCTCCTGCAATGAAGTCTAGAAATAAGCATTACATGGTGCCATCTGACAATTCATCCAGTTATAATAATCCAGTCAAGTCAATATGTATGGCCATTTTGGTCATCACCGTTGTCTTTGTTCTATATTCCTTTAACAAATGTTCCAAGTCAAGAACTACAGGTGGTGTCATGGGAACAAATACATATTAAAAAGCTACATATCATTTACTTCACTATAATAGAAAAAGAATGTAAGAAAGCCCTATTTATCATACTGTCAGGTCTTCACGTGGCAGTATAGTGATTATGTTTTCTATAAGATGTATATTTCTCTATAAAAGTCCCATCACTCCTGTGCTGTGGCTGATAACGGCCAATATCTCTATAATATCTACATTTATATTATCTCAAGTTGACAAGTAGGAAGAAATAGACAAACTTTTCTAGTCTATGTAATGTGGAATTTTTTGATGGTGCTTTATGCCATGGTCAACAAATTTTTTGTTATATGGTGTTGTTCGGTTTTTAATGTGATGTGGAAAGTAAATGTTAGATGGAACTTTTCTAATAGGGTTTGAAAAGGTATTATCGTCTACTCTAAAAGATGAACAAATCAAACTAATTTTATGCTCCCATGTAGACAGATGAATTATGCTGCACAGTCTGTCTGCAAATTGTAGGAAGGGTACAGACCAAACTATTGCACCTATGATTTTCAAATTTGGTACGCATAGACCTTATGGAATGAGTAATAATTTTTTAGTGCAGAGGTCAAAGTTCAAGGGCATGAGCTAACTTCAAAGAAAAAACTTGTAAACAAGGTACAGGCCAATATATTCTTTGTAGAGATACCTGTTACCGTCTTGTTGCTATAAAAATAGAACCTGAGTTGTGTATTTTGCGATGTAGGCATTGCTGTGGTTAAATGTTGATACCTGTCGTATTATTCTAAGCAAAGTTAAATGAATATCACATCATTAGTTTGGGAGATGCATAAAAAGAAAATAAAGTTATCTCAATAAGTTCGACTATATGGCCATCAATTTTTCTATTATCCTATATTACTGAAATGCCATTTTGATTGTAAAATGTTTTGAGATCATATATAGGTATCAGAAATTTTCTGATAATAACAATATTTTATATGATAAAACTGCAAAAATTTGAATAATAGAGATCATTAGTCAATATTTTTTATTCATAACAATGCATTTATTCCAAATTTATCTCAAAATATTCATGATTATTTTCATTTATATATGCATGAAAGTTTTGTTTATTTATAATGTTTTTTTTCTCTACCTCTACTTGACTCATTAGCTATTTTAGTAATACTGTATGTGGGGTTATTTTCTCCCCGTATTATTTTCACCCTATTATTCTTGCAAATGGTTTCACCTCGTTTTGAATTTGCTCTGACACCTAACAATTCTAATTTATGACTTTAATCTAGTTTTGTTTTATTTAACAATTGATACTTTTACATGTCTACTATCTGCATGTTTGCATTAAAGTTTTTTTTTGTTAAATAATTGTGTTGTTTAAAGTGCAAATAAATAATATATACTCTCTACAGGTATAAAAAAAAGTTGAATCTACTGTTTTGAATTCGCCCAGTTTTGAATTCGCCCACTCATGTTGAGGGCCAAAGGGGTGAAAATAAAATGGGGACGAAATTGTACATGTATACAGTAGATAAAAGACAAACCACTTGACTTTACTGTTTAGTAAACATGATCAAAAGTACCATACCAGATTACTGCTAAAAGATGCGGGGTTTCGTTGGCATAATCTTCTCCCCAAGCATAATATTATCAAACATTTGTTTTATTTGTTTAGACATACAATGATGTTTCCGTGCCAGAACTTGCATAAATTTAGTTACTATTTAGATATTTAATTTCTCTTTTTTTTATTATTGTCTATGACATAGATGTCAGGATTAAAAGAATGGATATTAATTTTAAAACAATTTGTCCTTTGATACTCCTCTTATGTTTACCTTGTAAAGTATGTTAATAACAAAATTACGGAATACTGTTTTATGGCCATTAACCTTTGACCTATAAATCAATAAAAGTCTTTAGAGACATTTCTGTATAGGCCGTTCTGTATATCATCACAGACGTGTTTAATTAAGTTTATTATTCAGAAACGGTGTAGTCGATTTCTAAGCAATTCTAATTGATTTAACTTTACTTATTTATTGACAATTAAGATATATCTTTCTTAATTATAACTTGCTAAATTTGTGCACATGGATACCCAATTTTCTTCGTTACACCTGTGTTAGTTCCGTTATATATTAGTCTTTATCTAGAAAAGCATAAATGTATTTCATTGTCAAAAGCGATGGGTGCAGCATGTATAGGTCATATGGTCACAACATTTGTTTTAGAGAAAGTGAATTTTCAGTTACTTTTCAAGTGGAAGTATAAAAAGTGAGACCATAGAAGTCTGTTTTAGAACAAAATCACAAGACCATAGTATTTCTGGAAGAAAGACAGCAAATGTTGATCAGTTTTGGGCCAAAAGAGAAGCGGTAATGGATAGCATTTGAAATGGTGGGGCTTATCATGTGCTATTGTCGAGACTGTTACCATGGGACTTTGTTCAGGAAAACTTAACATATCATATAAAAGAGGCAGTAACTCTGAAATCCCTGATTGTCACGTATTGCCAGATTCAGACAAACACGAATGGTTTTTACAATTGCTAGTGTAATTTTTATATTGTTATCCTGCTTGACCTAATATTTAAACTTGCTAAAGTCATTGAAGGATTCTTGAGACCCTACCCATCAGGTTGTTTGAATTTGGTTATACGTTGGTAGGTTACCAGTCTTTGGTTTTTTTTTTCTTTGATGTTTTTGAAATTTTCTTGTTTTATATGCATTTTTGTTTATCTTAAAATTTTTCAGTTCTTAAGCATTTTACTTTATGAAATATTTATTCATTGTATTTTGAGTTTATTCTTTGTATTATTGACTATTTCTGAGTTTTCTGAAAGGTGCGTTATATAACTTATATAAACTGATACAATATAACACATTGATTTGTTTAAATTACATACAACAACCAAGATGAAAAAGAGCTAGATGAGTTCCGTGATATATGTGTATGTATATATATATATATATATATATATATATATATATATATATATATATATACTGTTGGCGCTTAACAATTTTCATTGTTTGAATATATCATGTATAAGAAATCAGGTGAGTTATATTTTGGAGTTAATGCGATAGTTTCTGTTCAATAAAACGCTTGTCTTTTGAAAAACAACATGGCTGCAAAGATTTGCTGCTAACAATAGACTTGCAAAAAAATTGACTCATCATGCACCCCTAAAAAGTATACAGGAAAGAAGAAATTGATCTTAAAATATATGGAAGTGCATCTATGTGGACATTAACAAATGTAATAATGTGAATTGCGGGTCATTAGTTAAACCTTACAAAACTATTGATTAAGGTTTAATATTTACATTATAACATATGCTATATAACAATTTGATTAAAAAATATTTATTTACTTCTCCTCTGGAAAACAATCCTTTGATTAAAGGCAGCTTGAACTAGTACTATTTTGTTCTTATATGTTTTCACTATTATCTTAATTTGCATGTTTTCTTTTATTTAAATTATGGCCTGCTATATATTTTCATATGTGTTTTGACGTTATTTGTTTTAGGCGTTATTTTATGATCAATTGTGTAAATGAATAAGAGAAATTTGGATGTTTCCACCGCAATGTCTGAAAATTCCCGAAAAATAGTAAATTTCATTGAATTATCGTAAAATAGACAATTTCCGAGTTGTCTTGTTACGTCACGGTTCGTCATAATAGAGTGCAGTTTCAAAAAGAAAAGTAGGGCATCATTATACTCCGGTTAAGCAGTATATCGCCTCTATGACCAGGGATATCAATATCATGAAGTAATAGGTGTGTCTAATTTGAAAATTAGATAACAGGAAAGTGATGACTCCATATCTACAAGAGAGGGATAATTTAACAAAAATTAATTCCCCACAGATGATCTGAAATAAGATATCGCCAATATCGTCAACGTAAATTACATAACCAGAATGGCCATTGCCCGACTTTCAACTGACGTCACGTAATCTGAGTACAAACTATTGCAATGAAACTGGACGAAATGAGACAATTTGAAAATGGTCTGTTGAGTTTTTTTCATAAGAAAGTGTTATATTTGATATTGATGAGCTATCCTATGGCGTTTTTATTTCACAACTTAAACGTTATGCCAGGGTATGCTTTTTTATGAATGTTTTATTCTGAGAGCAAAACGACTAGCCAATAAACCACTTGCACGAGGTTACGTTGTTGAACGCATGGAGTCGTCGTTTAAGAAGTTTTATGGTCGATAAGGGTATCTTGTTAAACATTATGAAGTCCTCCTCTCAGAAATATTAGATAGTATTCTGGAGCACGGCCACAGTGACTCCCTTTCACCAATCGTGCTTTTCACCGAACTTGACCTTATCACCAAACTTGACCTTTTCACCGAATTTGACTAGAAAGGTTTCCATGGAAGGTTTGCGACGGGTGTGGCTTGCCAAGAGAAGACGCTGACTCCTTCCGAACACCTGGTCTTATCCCGTTTGGGATTCGCAATTGTTCTTCATGTTGAGACCATTGACACATCTAATTCGTCGTGTTGTAATGGACTTGAGTTTTGATTATCGATTAGTACTTCTTCAATTTTACATTGTACAGGAATAGTCAAACCATATCAATCTGTAATTGGGACACACTTATCTATCATAAGATTTAAACATTACAGTACCTTACCATAACAAGAATTTGACCGTTTATACAATGGATATATATTAATACCGGGCATATTAATCTTTGCCTGTTTTTCCGGGGATTTCCTTTTTAATGACATTTCGAAAGTTTAAATCCTTGGCTTTCACTCAGAAATTATTTGTTTTTCAATGGTTTACGACAATCTTTACAATTTTGCTGGCTATATGTTGACAGTCAGTTTCTAATGGCGCATGCAAGAACAAGGATGCAATGTACCCGGGGAGAGGAAATCGGTCTATAACAAGTAAACTTGGCAAACATTCTTATTCTATATCAAAACGTATATTTACTTCCTGCATGTGATACTAGCAGGAACATTGTAATTTACGGAGACATCATGGCAATAGCGAACTTTCGAATTAGCCCGGATTACCGTTATAATCCTGCTTTTATTATCGCCAGTTGCGTGGTTCTAGAAAAATGTTCCTCAGTGTTATTTCTGGTTTCGATTACATATAGATAACCCCCATAGCACAATTGGTAAAAGCGCCCTAGGCCTTTAAGTATTCAGAAGGTCCTGGTTTCGATTTCCGGTCTGTCCTTTTTTCTCTGCCTGATACATTTCGGTAATTTCACGTCTAACTAAATAACCCACTATGGTATGTTTTAAGAGTGTCTTGGGTTTCTTTATACAAAATAAATTAAATGCGCTAAAAAGTAAAAATATTTCCATTTACTTTACATACGTTGCGAAGGTAAATATGAAAACCGGAAGAACATATGAGGAACAAAATCAGGAAGGCACGAATAAATGCAGGATCATAACGGTAATCCGGGCCCTATTGTTTAGAGTTGGGGGGAGAATATCGTTATTATCAGCTTCGTTTTCAGTCGGTAATGAACTTCGCTTTTGCAAACAAGCTTTACGCTCTTTGGCCTGTTGTAAATGCTTCAACAACTAGTAGATAGATGCGCTGTATATTTACTAAAACTTTAAAATGTCTTAATTGAGCACAGAGTACAGTAAAACTTGTCATGAGACCACCTGTAAGAACAAATTCTGAGAACTTCTCAATTAGATAAAACCTGTGAAAGTTCAATATACCTTGAGGTCGTACATGCAAAAGAACTGTTGACAGACATCTACAATTCCATCAAAATTTTGATAATTCGCATCGATTGAATTATATATATACATACATACATACAGTGAAACCTGTATATAGGGGCCACCCAAGGGACCTTTATGTGCAGGTGACCCATATACACAGGTTCAATTTAGTTGAAGTATGCAGTCAAGGGACTTGAAAAAGCTGGCCTTTATAAACAGGTAAACTTTATATAGAGGTGGCCGCTATAGCAGGTTTTACTATATATATATATATATATATATATATATATATATATATATATATATATATATATATATATATATGTGTGTGTGTGTGTGTGTGTGTGTGTGTGTGTGTGTGTGTGTGTTGATAAATGCATTCGTGTAATCCCTTAGTGTAAACGTAAAATACTGACGTTTTGTTAAGGTTGTCAGATACATCACAAAATACCTTGGCATATTTTGTGTCATCTACTATGGAGCTGTAAGGTCTACTGATAGTGAACTGTACGAAGTTGTCGGATACAAAACAATTACTATGATACTGATACCGGTAGTGAACTGTACGAAGTTGTCGGATACAACACAATTACTGTGATACTGATACCGGTAGTGAACTGTACGTAGTTGTTGGATACACCACAACAGACCTTGACATGTTTTGTGTCACTATGATACCGATGGTGAACTGTACGTAGTTGTTGGGTACACCACAACAGACCTTGACATGTTTTGTGTCAATTACTATAGAACTGTTACTGGATGGTGAACTATACGTAGTTGTGAGGTACAGCACAACAGACCTTGACATGTTTTGTGTCACTATGATACCGATGGTGAACTGTACGTAGTTGTTGGGTACACCACAACAGACCTTGACATGTTTTGTGTCACTATGATACCGATGGTGAACTGTACGTAGTTGTGAGGTACACCACAACAGACCTTGACATGTTTTGTGTCACTATGATACCGATGGTGAACGGTACGTAGTTGTTGGGTACAACACGAGATAACTTGACATGTTTTGTGTCACTATGATACCGATGGTGAACTGTACGTAGTTGTGAGGTACACCACAACAGACCTTGACATGTTTTGTGTCACTATGATACCGATGGTGAACGGTACGTAGTTGTGAGGTACACCACAACAGACCTTGACATGTTTTGTGTCACTATGATACCGATGGTGAACTGTACGTAGTTGTGAGGTACAGCACAACAGACCTTGACATGTTTTGTGTCACTATGATACCGATGGTGAACGGTACGTAGTTGTTGGGTACAACACGAGATAACTTGACATGTTTTGTGTCACTATGATACCGATGGTGAACGGTACGTAGTTGTTGGGTACAACACGAGATAACTTGACATGTTTTGTGTCACTATGATACCGATGGTGAACGGTACGTAGTTGTTGGGTACAACACGAGATACCTTGCCATGTTTTGTGTCAATTACTACGGAACTGATAAGTAACTACGTAGCTGTCGGATAAAACACAATCGACCTTGATATGATTTGTGCTAATTACTACGGAACTGATACTGATGGTGAACTTTGACCTTGAAACTTGTACTTAGAATGAGGATGATGGTTCTTTTGACATTTGAAATCTTTTGGCTTATAGAAGCTCAAGTCAGTTAAAGACATTTATTTGGATTCAATAAGCAAATTTATAGATTATGATCAGTTGAATTATTTCTACACAATGAAAAATATTCCATCGTCAAGTGTGGTTTTCAGCCAGATCGGCCCAGGGGTGGATCCGGCGTGGGACAAAATAGGTCACATAACGTACCTCTCTTTAAAATGTTCCTCTCCAGAACTGCTTCATGAATTGAAAAACAGATTGTTTTTAAGATTTTGCTGAAATGTAGCTGTTAGAAATTTTTATGAATTTCTTAAAAATGCAATATTGTTTTTTTTGGCCCGATCAACCTACATGCAAATATTCATCTTGGTCTTCTTTCCACAATTGTAGATGGTTCTCAGATGAGCAATTGACACTCTCTTGGACCTCTTGTTTAAACGATACGATTAAATGGTTTAAGGAAATCTCAACCGCATGTTAAAGGGATTATAAGGTGTATTCAAAACGGCGAACAAAGTTCTCTAAAATATTTGGAACTAAATTAAGATTAATTAAACCAAATGAAGAATTAAGGTGTGATCATTGACACCAAAACCACAATAAAAAATAAACATCGTATATTGGTTTCTCTCTCTAATGCCACTTTCTCTTTCTCACTAGCAGTAGGTTCTTATTTCACTATAAGCCGATATGAATAATGTAGGCCCTATGTGCCTATATGCATAACATAAATGCCGATCTCACTAAAATTTATTACTTATACTTTGGTTTTATGGTTTGTGACTAATCTTGTTGATAATCTTAAACAAGTTTGAGTACAAGAAACAAGGCCTTAGACCAGAGTTCCTTTTTAAAGGAATGCAAAATCGTTCCATCAACTTGTACACGTGTAGAGCGAGTTAATGATATTCAGAATTAGTAAGCATACACTGTAAGATACATTAGGCATGGTTTGACGATTTTGTTTAACATTTTAAATTGCTTTCTAACAGTAAACAGATATACACTACCATATGATTTGTGCATCATACTAATATATAGTCTAATCCACATAATATGAACTCGGATAATACAAAACATCGTTTACAACGAATGAAATTCATTTCCATTAAAATTTACCCGGTTATTACAAATCGGTTACTATAGAAACCCGGGTAATACATAACGATGTTAGGGTCCCGTGAGTATCATTTGTGTAGTTGTATAACCACATAATACGAAGCCATTATGTTCGTACCCATCAGAGTCAGTAAATTGTATCATTGATAAGTTTTGACTGCTAATGTCGCATACCGTCACTTGGCCACTTACTCGATTAGCACACCTGAACCAAAGTTTCAAGTGAGCTTATCTGATCGCATTTCGTCCGTCGTCTGTCCGTCCGTACGTTAACTTTTAAGCTCACCTGAACCAAAGGCTTAAGTGAGCTTTTCTTATCACTTTTTGTCCGCTGTCTATCCCTCTGTCATGCCGTCTATACGTCTGTCAATCTGTCCGTCTCTCTGTTACCTTTTCAGATTTTTACTTCTTCTCCAAAACCGCCGAAGGGATTTTGATGAAATTTTACAGGAAGCAAGTACTCAGCTTATTCTACCAAGTTTGTTAATTTCGGCCAGATCGGCCCTGGGGTGGATCCAGGGTGGGGCAAAAGTGCATGGATTGAAAAACTAATTGCATCTGACTTATCTACATAGATATATTAGTTTTGAATTTTGTTTATATGGTAGAAATCGGAAAATAAATTCTTGACGCGTTTTTGACATCTTTTTACACATTGTCATTTTCCCCATTTATTCATCATGATGCATTCATGATTTATTTCATATTTATTTAGAAAAGTTGAAGAGACTGAATATTTATCATCTTAAATGTGGAGTGGTCTTTATGCTATGTTCCAATGTATTTGTAATATACCGACTAAACTCAGGTGTGCGATGTGGCCCAAATTATGCCCCACCATGGACCCCCCCCCCCCCCGATAAACAATAACTTGATGGAGGACCTTGCGTACATGCTTCCTGTTAAGTTTCATCAAATTTCCCAAATTGGCCTCTTGTCTCATTAACTACTTCTCCGAAATGGCTACAGGGAGTTTGATGAAACTTAACAGGAAGAATGTACGCAAGGTCCTCCATCAAGTTTGTGTTTATCAGGGGTGGATCCATGGTGGGGCAAAATTGGTTCCAGAGCAGATCCCAGTTCAAAACGATATACAGTGGATCCCAACTAATGGGTCCACCTAACTGGTGTATGGATAAATTAATAATAATAATAGCTGAAAAGACTGAATATCTAATTCAAGGTCTTAAATGCAAGGTGATTTCCAAAGTGAGGTGGTTTTTCGGACATGTTCCACTTTCTTTGTAAAATAACACTTAAGTCAGTTCAGGTGAGCGATTTGACCCATAGGTCTCATGTTTATATGCTTGATGTGTTGTATATCATTACATGTGAAGTATTATCATTTGTATGTACATGCTTTAAAAGCAATCAACGATTCCCGTCACAAAAAGACGCTGTTGATTTGTTAGATCAAGGCGTGATTTAAGTGATCATCAAGTTTGTATCAGCCATTTTAGATTTATTTCAAGATCGTCACAAAACAGAGGTAAATGGTTTACTTATTCAAAAAATATTA